>JAJONR010016210.1:0-10691 GCA_029582245.1 Solanum etuberosum
TTTTAAGCCGGGATAAGTAATTCGCACCATTCTATCTAAGATTATATTCTCGATAAGTTTAAAACGCGTCATATTTTGCCTAATCATCTTCTTCTAATACTTCTTCATCTTTGTATCGTTTCTCCTGATGTCCCTTCCTGTCAACTTCTTAGACTTTCTCATTTAGACATCTATATTCTCTTCTTTACATGTTTAAACCATCTCAGTCTAATTTTAATCATTTTGTCTATCAAAAAGGTCATTTCAAACTTATTCCTAATAATCTTATATCTCCTAGTAAGTTCACTCATCCATCTTAATATTCATATATTTCTACAATTTCATCTTCTAACTACTGACTAACACGCCAAATATAACATAGTCAATTTGACCATTGCTATGTAGAGCTTATCATTAAAAATATGAAAAATAAAGATAAATATAGATATTTTTTTAGAAAATGCCATTAAATAAAATGTTTACACTTTTTTTTATTTTGCCCCCCCCCCCCTCCCCCCACCCCCCCAAAAAAAAATGGTATTTGGTTGCCATATAATTGCCGAGCTTCATGCACTTCTTTAGCGGAGTATCACGCACTTCTTCTTTTATTATTATTATTTTTGGTATTAGTTTTATCGGGGAATAAGTTTTTTTGAGATAAATTAATTTGAAATTGATTATTTTAAGATTGTTATTTTATTTTTTATATGAGATAATAATTATTACACTCTTGAGATAATTATTCAGAATAATGTTTTCTGTGATTTTATCTCATCAAATATGAAATAAACTCATCATAAAATTCCCAAATTACTTATCTCTTACTCTGGTACTAAACGAGCACTAAGAATTTTACTTTCACACACATTACATAAAAAATGATCTTTAGCTGTAATTAATTAACAACAATACCTTAATTGTCGCTAGATATATATTTTTAACAGCAATTAACACTCTTTATATATGTCCCTAAAACTTTTAGCAATATTGGATCTAATGACACATAACTTATGCCGATAAAGACTTTAGCATTCTTTATTAATGTGTATATTTACTGCCGATTTTGTTGTAGTGACTGTACATAATATTTTATTAAAATTAACTACACTAAATACATGTACTAATATAAATTAGTTTTAGATACATCACTTGTATTTTAAAATTAAATATCTCACGTCCTTCCCTTAATTGCAAGGCATATATTTATATTATCCTCAATAAATTGTTTATGTTATTTTATTTATTTATGTATTAATGTTGAAAATTCTTAATTAATTTAATTCTGTGGATTTTTTCCTGTTTAGACCCACAGAGATAAAAGACAGATCCAACTGAGAAAAGGCATGTTACATGTAGCACACAAAGCAGACAAATAAATCCGATTACAAAACTTTCTCTTGTAACCTACCCCACCAATAAATAATTTTATCTGTGTGCTATACAACCTATGGTTTTTGTTTTTCTAGTTTATAAAATTCCATCAAATTTACAAAGTTTAGAGAGTTTGTAATATTATAAATTTTATCAGATTGTGTTGCGTATATGTTCAGATACATGTATTTCGAGATATATGAAGTCAAAATTAGATGTAATTTGTTTTAGATGCACTGTATCCAAGTGGATTCGTATGTATCTGAGATACATAACAAATTTTGCATGCCTCCCTCCCATATCTCTCGTCACTCTTCCATGTATTCGGTACAAATCACACCAGATACATACAAATACATGACTATCTCGCTCGCCTCACTCTCCCTCTCGTTCGCCTCTTTTCGTATTTCAGTATATTCTGATAGCAGAATTATATGTATCTAGATATATCTTCTCAATGTATGGTAGGACATTCTTAATTAATAGTAAGATACATAATTATTTAAAAGTATAAGTAGAATTAATATATATAGTATGAATGTATCTCTAATAAGATAGTTTTCTCAATTATTTAAGCAATTCATTGAAACCAAAAATAATATCTATGAAAAACTTAAAAGATCAAAATTGCTTACTTTATTATTCATCTCAAAAGAGGAGGGGGTGGGTGGTGGGACACCTAGCTATTTTGCTATAAATTCTCACATGGGGTTTGACACTTTTGAAAATTAAACCAATTGAGATAACATTTTATTTTGTTCTTTTTGTTGGTGTTTTTGCAACTATGTCTTCATTAGGGTTTAGCTATGGCCATCTCTATGTGCAGCAAAATCGTCAAAAGGAGAAGCAGAAAAAGATGAACAACGAAAAATCGAAAAGCAACGAAAATGGCAATGGGGCTAAAAAAATTCACCCGATAGTCATTGCATCTAAAGAAGAATGTCAATCGAAAGCTCAAAATTCGAGCACCAAATGAAATATGTACTTCTTGGCACAATTGGAGTTTTCGGAACTACTTTTATTAGAAAAATTACGAAAGTTCTAGTGTTCAAGGAGAAATTTCCTGCTAGAATGTTGTATCTTATTTTATTATATGATATATGATATGCAAATATATATAATTTAATTTGTTTGACTTATTTTAACTTTGTATGAAATTTAAGAATGTGAAAAAAAACTTTTAAATTTTGTGGGTAAATCTTGAAAAAGCAAAAAGAAATCTTTGATTTTTTGAAAATTAAAGATTTGTGAACAAATTCTAACGATTATCATAACTCACTATTAAGGCAAGTCTTGTGAATTATCATAATTAAATGTTAATTCTTGATTAATATTAAATAAGAAAATTCTAACGTCCCTGTCTAAATTTAGCATGAGCGCCAGTCATTTAGTTCCTAAATTATTATTTTTATTAATTAATAGTTTAAAAGTAAATTTTATCAAGAGATTGAATTTATATGATAAATATTTTATTGTATTTTTATTTAAATTTGGTTATAACGAGTTTGAACCATCTTGTATGGATCTGTATCATTTACAAAATAAATTATAATGTTTTAAGAAATTTTCAAGGTTAGCGTAACACACAGTATCAAAAACAGTCTCAAATCTTCTTAACACAAAGAGTATCAAAAACAGTTTCATATGTTTTAAAATCTTCTATACTGAAGTTAAAAATGACTTAATACATCTTCTTTTTAATTTTTTTAATTATATAGTGATCTAAATATTTTACCACCAAGCAAAATGACAATAATTTCATACAAATTTGTCATTTTTTTTTATAAAAAAAATATTCATTCAGTTTATTGTGTAAAATTCGCTCTATTGAACTGAGAAATGTCAAGAAGTAGCTGAGGAACCATTGTTGGAGCTTCGAATTTCGAATTGTTGTGAATGAGCATCGTTTTGAAGGGTGTTATTTCAAAAGAATTATATGTTCATACAAAAACAAGATCGAGGTAATCACATATATAGGATATGAGAAGGGTGGTGTGTCCGTAATCTTACCCTACCTTGTGAAGGTAAAATGATGGATCCAATATACCCTCTCGCAAGTAAAACAATGAAACTTAAATATGGAAAGAAATTATAGTAATGAAGAAATCATGCTTCAGATAAAGGAGACGGACAAACAAGATGTAAATGAAGAGAAAAAAACAAAAGATTATAGAATCGAAGAAATAAGATAGTAATAAGGAAAGTTAGACAACGCTCAAATACCTAATAACATTCTATCCTAATCCTCCTCATCCATACCCTCCTATATAGGGTCACGTCCTTGATAAGTTGTAGATCTATCATATCATGTTTATTCACCTCTCCCCTATACTTCGTTTGGTCTACTCTCCTCATTCCCACTCTAACCAACCTCTCATACCCCCTCCTCATTAGGACATCTATGCATCTCCTTTTTACATGTCCAAACCATCTAAACTTTGTCTCCCACATCCTATCCACCATGGAGGCCACTCTCACCTAATCCGAAATATTTTTGTTTCGAATTTATCTTCTGGACGTGTGAATAATTAACCGACCAACGCTCCGCTCTATATAACATAGGTGATCTGACAACCAACTTATAAAACTTACCTTTAAGTCTTACTAACACATTTTTATCATACAAGACACCAAATGCGAGTCTCCACTTCATCCACCCGCTCCAATACAGTATGTAATATTGTCATCAATCTTCCCATTCCTTGGATTACATACATCAATGTTATTTTTTATTCTTAAGAAAATATGACTATTTGATGATAAATTATGTTCCATGCTATAAAAAAAATCTCCACAGCTAAATGACAAATGACACATACAATACGCCCAGATTAAGCACCGGTTTTTCAAGAAAAGGAAAATAATAATCAGTAATTACTAAATGATACTAATAGAAAAGTAGCAACAAGCTCAGGAGCTATACAAAATGCATTCATAGTTTTGTCACCAAGGCCAAACTGCAAGAAGTCTTTCCCAGATCGCAGTCGCTTCCGACTATATACTTTACATACCATGAACAAAATCTTTGCTTCAATGCTACTCGCAAATCACAACTTCCATCCACAATCAAAATCACCAAATCATAGCAATACAGCATCACTTAGTTCAATCAAGGAATAGGATATACACGTCCTAAGGCGTCACACGCCAGCACACATGAGGCTTTGTGCAAATTGAGATTTGGCCATAGAAGGACAGTATAAAGGAATTGTTCCATTATTTCTCACTAATAATAGTAGAATCAATGGCGCAGAGTCCAAAAGAACAAAGACTAATGTGTAATAAGATTTCAGAACTCATAAGGGAGGTTTGGTTTTTCTTTGACAGTGAAAGGAGTCGCAGCATAATTTTCTTTGAAACCAACAAAGTAATGAAGGAAACAAAGTGTTGAAAAGTAGGGAAAACTAGAGGCGGGTTCAACAGAACTATCTTGAACTTCTAAGCCAATCATGTCTCGATGGTTATAGCTCGTTTGAGCAGACTAATTAACTTAATCTCATAGAGCATCTCGTCATTAGTTAGTCGTAAACCACCTCAAATCAGTAGACCTCTTGCTCTTCAAGTTTCCATCTTTTATCACATAACAAGACTAATATTAGTTGACAGTTCCAACTGACATTCATGACTTTATGTAGTAAAAACAAATATCTGGATCGAGCTTGTCTAGTGCGGGTTACCTCTCCTATGTGGTTTGCGAGCTATTGCGTAGGAGCGGGGGTTTTACCCTGTTCGCACCCAAAGGATAGCGGTTGCGGGTTTCCCTCGTCATAAAAAAAAAGTACTAGGATGTTGCTCCACTCTAACTTCAAGGATACAAAAAAATCTCAACTCCAGCAGTCAAACTTTTGGCTCACCTACTGAGAGTACCAAATAATCTTCACGACTCTTTTTTCCTGCTTTGACTTTTTTCCTTGAGCCGAGAATCTATCAAAAACAGCCTCTCCGCAGAACAACCTGATATTCAGATTGAGCAACTACAGAAGCATAACACTCAGGTTCAAAGGACTATTAAGAGTTTGATGTCTCATTTATAATGCTTCTAAGCATTATGAATTTCAGAGATGAATCTTAACAACGTCTAGATAACCTGGGTTGATCGGGCTAATACTTGAACATCATGAGCAGAAACCAGCTTTCTCAACATAAAAATCTGATATAATACTCACAAAATGTAATTGAATATGCCTTGATGTATACACAACAAAAAGTAAGAGAGGAGATTCTTGAGAATAACTTCATTATTTCATCATTTTTGGACAGAATACAAGCAGTTAATTCTTACTTAACTAACACTACGAACAAATTACAAATCATGTCACCCCAAAAATAGTGAGATATAAGGTCCTTCTTTCTATATAATCAAAGAACAAAAATGTGTCCCAAGATGCAAACAATCACACAATTAGAAAGAGGAAATGAGATTACGGAAATGTTTATCTGAATTTTCATTCTCAGTTACATCTACAAAGAACAATACCTCATGTTCGAGTACAAGACGAGTCGAAATCATCAGGAGCAACTCTAGCAATCCAATTGTTAAGTGTCCTCTTAATATCAGCATGATTAACATAAGCCAATTCATACATACTGCACAAATTCACCACAAGAGTCTCATTCAACGCGACAGTCGGAACCCTCTCCAAAGCATTCTCCAACACCTTAATAGCATCCGATAAATCCCTCGAATACATCAAACACAAAGCCTTATTATTCATAGCCACCATATCCATTCCATCCCTCTCGATACACTCTTCGTACTCCCTTACCGCAGAGACATAATCCTTCTCCACTATATACATCAATGCCTTACTCCTACTCACCAAATTCCTCAACCCCACTTCACTTTCACTCCCTATCATTCCCTCCACCGCCCTAAACGCCTTTTTCGCACCCTCCACATCTCCATACTGCATTTTCACATATCCTAATTTCGACAACACGTTCGGATCATCATCCCCACATATTCCAATCAGCTCATTCAACAAACCCAAACACAATTTGAAATCTTTTTGACTCAAATGATGACTAATTATCGTATTCAACACCAAAATCTCCCTTCTTTTCCACAAATCTTTACTGGGGTTGGTCGAAACTTTCAACATTTTCGATCTAATAAAATCAATAAGTGTATATAACCTGTCGAGTGATTTCATCCGCTGAGCAAGAGAGTAGGGAAGATAAGCATGGAGCCAGCGCAGAGCAAAAGGAACGAAATTGCCCTTCATATTGGGGTAATGATTAGGGTAATTTTGGTAATGGAATTGCGGGGTGTTGAAATCTTCGCCGTCGAGGAGGGTTTCGAGCTCTTGATTGGCGTCGACAGGGCGGCGGAGCTTGGTGAGTGCTAAGACATTGAAAGTGAGGTACGTGAGGTGTTCGTGAGGTTTAGTGAGGAGGTTGAGGGACCGCGCGTGGCCGACTTTGTCGAGGATTGACTTCCACGCGCCGCGGGTGGCTAGGTCTTGGAGATCGGAGAGTTCATGGCAGATGGCGTTTAGGGAGGTGTATGGGTTGTTTAGTGGATCGTCAATGGAAGTGGTGGTGTCCGCGGCGGCAGCGGTGGTGGCGTTGGGTTGTGGTGGATTCGGGTCGGGTAATCCGGCGGTGTCCATGGCGGAGAGGAGTTGTATGCGGCGGAGGAGTTTTGGTCGGGGAGCTGAATTGATCTGGATGTGAGGCGTTGAAGGCTTTTTGGTTTTGAAATTTCGGGTCGGGTATTCAAGTGGGTTGGATTTGAGAGGGATCTAGATCTATTGAATTTCGGAAAATTTACTCTTGATGATAAGAAATGATATTCAACATTTGCGGAAATGAGATGCTGAGGTGGATGTGTAATCATACTAGTTAGGAGTGATAAGATTAAAAAAGAAGATATTCGGAATAAGGTGACAGTGAAATTCATAGTGGACAAGATGAGAGAAGTGAGACTGAGATGGTTTGGACATGTAAAAAATAGATGTGTGGATGTACCAGTGAGGTGGTGTGAGAGGTTGGTTATAGAGGGTACGCAGAGAGACAGAGATCGATCGAAAAAGTATTAGGAAGATGTGATAAGACAGGATATGACGCAACTTTAGATTACCGAGGACATGACCTTAAATAGGAAGGTGTGGTGGACATGTATTAGGGTAGGAGGTTAGTAGATAATGCAATTTTGTTGTCTTGCTTAGGGTGGTTGGTGCTTGACAACGTACTAGTTGTATTACTGTAGCTCTTGTTTTTTTTATATCCATCAATATTTTTTACTGTTTTCAATAATCTATCCTAGTACGTTGTTTATTGTGTTCCAATTACTGTATTATTTTGTTGTTGTTGCTCCCTTTTGATAGACTTTGCACTGTTTTCTTGTTATGTGCTATATTTTCGGTCTTAATATCTAGAATAGCTGCATTTGAGTAATGGTCTTTCGGAAACAACCTTTTTGCCTCCACAAGATAGTGACAAGGTTGTGTCCATTCTACTTTCTCAGACCTCACAGTGAAATTTCATTAGATATGTTATTATTGTTACTCCTAATAATATTTTTTGTATATATAATAAATGCTTGGGGTTAGATTATTTCACAATTAACATCGAGAAGTCTCATTTTAAAGGGTAAAATGTTCTCTTATAAAGACTTGAGTTGTCTTTCTGAAGTATTCATGAGACTCAAGATATGTGTATGGTGATAAAAATACTGTCAATATCATGAAATTTGCATAAAATTTAGGTATAATACATAAAAATATTTTTTTAAAATTTGATACATTATTTTAATCTCATTTTAATTGATTAAATTTCTCTATTAATATTATATATGTATGTTTCTTTGAGTTAGAATCTAATATTTATTTTTTACACGTGTGATATCAAAGCTAAACATATCTTAATTATACGTTGCAGCTTATACTAGCTAGTTACATTAACCTAGTGTTAATACACTATTACAACAAATGCATTTACCAATCTCTTGTAACAACAAAACATGAACTTAGTATTAAACATTCATATATTTTGAAATTTCCAACTCTGTATATATGTATTTTTTTGTTGTTGTTGGCACAACTCCATTTGTATGTATCTTTGAGTCGAGCATTCATAGTAAACAATCTCTTTACCTCAAAGGTAGGGATAATGTCTTAATATATTCTACCTCTCAGGTTTCACTTTGTGAAATTATCCTGAATATGTATGTTGTTATCTTAACAGCGTAACTCCATATGTATGTGTATATGTATGTACATTTTACATATATTAAATATTTAGTCAAATTGAATGATGATGCTTGGACTTTTTCACTTTGGGCTGAAACCAAGAGATTTCGTTATTCCCTTCTTGATTAGAGCAAGAAGAAGTTGTTGCTTCAGCCTGTAGATATGGTGCCAATGGTCTTAAAGCTGAGGTTGGAGTTTCCATTTCAGCCTGCAAGCATAACAAACAAGAAAATATTTTACTTATCTCTATCATAAAATGTATGTTTGATATATATATATATATACACATACAGAATTTACTGGCTCGATCGACTAGTATAGATTTATGACATGTCAATCTATTTCAGGGGAAGCACTTCTTACAAAGATTTTTTTATTTATTTTCGTGACTTTTAGTTAACGGTAGGAAAATCTCGTTCATCATATATACGGGATGGTTGCACATTCTAGACTAATAATGGACCCAAGCTCCAACAATACCCCTTGAGGAGCTTGTTTCAATCAAATGACACAGTATTAGGGTAAGATACTTTTCTTTGTTATAAAAATCCATAGACAAAATTCTAGAACTTCCAAACCAAAGAAAAGCAAGAAAAGAAGGAGTTTTTTACGTTACGTTTCAATAGAATGAATTCGATAAGGATAGAATAGGTCATATGGTCGATCGAAGGTGTTGTGCCAGTTGAACTCAAATCTACCTGACCTAAAATTCATCTTTGTCCAGCCAACTCATAACAAAATGTTTGACCAAGGCTGACACAACTGAATTGGTCTAGGAAAAGAAACCCCCAGCGATCAAGCACTACCGCCCCAAAAAGCGGAGACCGAAGTATAAAATTAAAATAAATTTTATTTATGTAGAGTAGATAAATATTGAATCCCCTTTATTTCTTTGTGTTTTTACTTTTTTATTTTTTGAATTTCTTAGTGAAAGATTTTCGTTTTATCGCTGACTATCTAACCTTAGAGGGAATGTTTTTTGTTCACACGATTAGCCAATGCATGCACGGGTGGATCTAGAATACATAATACAAGTTCGGCATAATTCACTAGCTTTGATTATGCATGGACGAAAGAAAAAGGAAAATAAATAAGATTTTCGTTTTGCGCACTCTATGTAAATTTGTTGATGCAACTTAAAAGCTAAGCACACAAATGTATTATCCCCTCTATTTCAATTTATATAACATAAAATCCGATTCAATTAATCAGAATCGATATAGTTAACATGTTGGTTACCCATATTTGGGAACACTACATTATTTTTTTCAATAAACATTGTTGTTAAAAAAAAAACATAAAAGAAAAGAAAGTATGAAATTACCTTGGCAAATGAGAATGAAGTTTGTAATGGAGTGATAGCTGGGAAGACCCTATTTGAACATTGTGATTTCTTCATGTTTTCATCAGTTAGGCAACTAAAACTTCCTTCAATACTTGTTTGGGACATTTCAGGCTGCCATAACAAACAACAAGTCACATTACTGATATCGATAAAAACAGTTTTTTTCTTATTAAGGATAAAATCGGAATTATAGAGTTAAACTGTTTGCGGAAAAAAAAAGGTGTCATAGTTCTTCGTTTTAATCTGTTCTTTTTCTTCTTTGAGCTCGGGTTGATATTACACATGATGTTGGGGGGGGGGGGGATTTAAGGGGGTGGGAAGTTCACCTGAATTCCCTCAATAAAAAGTTACACCTATATAAATAAGATAATTTGTTTTACTTTTTATGTACAAGGTTTCTAATTCTAATTCCAACATCTACATTTTCAATTTTCGAACTCCCTTAGTAAGAACTTAGATTTGCTATTGACACGCGATAGTAATTCCCCTGAGCCCAACTATCGACCCGAGGTGTCAATTGGAAAAATCATAAAGAGATGTTAAATGTAATTTTAAAAAGGGCCTTCTTATAACAAAAAAACTTGCTTGATGGTTGAAGTGAAAGTTTTTTAGATTAGTTCCACTAAAATGACAAATAAATTGATGTTTGGGAGAGCTTTTTTTTTTCCTGATAAATTAAAAAGAAAAGTGTGTAACATTTTAGTGGAGGAATGAAGCACTTGAAAAAAAAGGGCAAAGTTACATATTTGGTTGGTCAGGCAAAATACTTATATTTACTAGCTAAATATACATTAAAAAAAATA
>JAJONR010016832.1:0-18791 GCA_029582245.1 Solanum etuberosum
CCCCCCCCCCCCCCCCCCCCCCACAGCTGGGTTTTTTTAGTTCTTATTTTCCATATAATTCCTTCTCTCTCTTTTTATTTCCAGTTCTTACTTGAATGAATAGTTGTTGCTGGGAAAGAAAGAGATGGAGACTTCAACTGAATAAAATAAAATTCTTCTGTTGACAACTCTGTAAACTTGCCAAAACTTGTTAAGATACAAAGGCATAAATGGAGTGATGATAGGCTGCTAAGTTAAAAAGGTCAACATCATTACGTACAAATTAGCTTTGATCCCCCTTAGCTTGGCATGGCAAGTCAATCATTCTCCTTAGTGAAACTTGACATTATATCAGAAACACCAGAAAATAAGAGGGCATACAAATGAGTAGGTGCCTACAAAAGGGGATCATTTTGTCACCAGATTGTCTTTCCGACTTAACACGTTAAGTAATATATGAAGTTCAGATCTTTGGAAAGATTTTTTTTAGTTTCCATACTTCCAACAAATAAGCCAAAACTTAGCGTAGCAATGCTGCTGCTATTTCAAGTACTCATTGAATTTAAAAAGTTCCAAGCTTGTTATCTTGACCAATAAAGAAATTCGTCACTGCATAATGGGGGAAAGAAAACCAAATTTATCCCTTGCAGAGCACAAAATACTAAGTTCTTTCCACGGAAAATGTATATAATCATCTTCAGGTTGCTCGTCTTGCATGCATAAGGCAATTAAGCCAACTTTTGCACCTTTTAGAATCTTTAGGACAACTTGTGTGCTGTAGTGAACAAAACTCTGCACTCTTAATTAAAAAAATCAAAAATACACTGAAGTGATCTATGTATGAACTAGGAGGAAGATGCTACTATGGCTACGTCATCAAGTAGTGACGAGCAACAGTTCTCTAAACGCAAGGACAACAAGGATGGTCAAAATAGGAGTGGGAACAACAGGTATTCCCACCTCTTTTTCTTATTTTGGGCTGTGAAGATAAAGGCCAAGCATGCCCCTTAGTACCAATATTATGCGTTGTTATTATGCTAATTCCCCCCTGACACACATAATTTTATTATTGTGGATTCTTGTGCTAGGATACAGGGATTATGGAGCTTTGTAGGACGTCGACCTAGCAAATCAGTAGACCAGGCATCATCGACACCTAATGATATCGTATACCTTTGAACTGTCTCTTTGCCTACCTTTTAGCATTGTATATTTTGGACTTCTTTTTTAAGTTTGGCATCTATGTTTGCATATCCTTGTTTTCAGTAATATTTCTGATCTCAAATTCGTTAGGTTCTTTGATTGGGAGGTTGTTGATTAATTTAAGATCAAAGCCTTTTGGGTCTCAATATTGGGAGTTTGATAATACTTTACTACGTAGTATGCTTAACAGGGGCTAACTTTGCTCCATTTCTTTCCTCTTAGTTTTTCCTTCTAGTTTGCAAATGACTCTCCTCTATGCATCCTATTGTACGTTCCAAAGCTGTTGAATAGTTTGTATGATTTAGTTTTCCAAGTGTTTTTGGTAAATCAAAATCTGTTGAATAGTTTATGGTATAGTTTTCCAGGCATTTCCAGGGTTTTATCCTTTAAAAGACTATTGTAGAGCTTCTGACCAACATGTACCATCTAATTTGCAGTTATATGACATTGATATGTCACTTGAATCCAACTATAACTGTTTTTTCCCTATGGATAGATGAATGCAGTGCCATAGATTTTGAACACTGAACATGCTTCTCAATTATGTGTGTGTTAGACTGATGTTTTATGGCTCTCAATACGAATAAGTAGTGAAATGATGAATATCATTCTTTGATCTGCAAAAGGGATTGGATAGATTTGTTTTACTGATTTATTCATCTTTTGTGAAAGTAAAAGGACGTATCTACTTCCTTCTTTCTCTTCTCTAATTTCTCTTGCACTGCCCTTCTCTGCAAAAAGTGTTTCTTCTATGCATAAGTTATTCCTGTGGTTGTGTGTGTGAGAGAGAGAGAACATAGTCCTTTCCTTTGCTCTGTCTGTAGAAGAACCAAATGTTGTGCTTATTCTTAAATATACCGTTTTCATCATCTTCATTAGTTTTACATCTTGAATTCATAATTTGGAGAGGGGAGCATATTGTCCTTCTCTTAGCTCTTTTATACTAGAACCAAACTTGAGGTTATTCTCAAGTAACACCATTCATTGATCTCTCTTTTACACTTTGATTTTATAATATGGAGTGGTACCTCCTTTCCCCTCCACATGCAACTTTGAGATGGGTCAAAAACTATTAATTACTTCATATTGCTCTAGCTTTCAGTCTAGATAAATAAATGGGCTTACTTTGAACTCACAAATAATGCGAAGTCAAGGTATGACTCACATTATCAAAAAAAAGTTAAGGTATGACTCAAGGGTGTGACTTAGTGGTCAATAAAGTGGACGAACTTTAAAGACCCAAGGGTTAAATCCTAGCAGAGAGACAACTATATTAGGTGATTTTTTCCCATCTGTGTAAGCTTTAGTGGACAGAGTTACCTGGTAAATTGGAGTTAGCGAGTACGGTGGAATGATCGAGGTGCGAGAAAGTTGTCTTGGACACCTCCTTTATAAAAACAAATAATGCAAAGTTAAGATACATGCTCAAATGCTTGTTATCAACCATTAGTGATAGATTAGCTCGTTAGTCATGGCTAGTTCTCCTTTTGGTGATGTAAGCTACCCATCGTGTTTCAGTACTTCAAGAAGCTGGAAATGCTTGCTTTTGGTTTTTGTTTGGTGAATGAGATGGGTGGGTTAGAACTTCAGTCTGTGTAAAAGATATTCCATGTTGCTCAAACTATTGACTAGGCAAATATTTTCGCAATTGGAGACTTTAGCTTAATTTGTCGTTAGATTTTTTCATTAGAGAAACTGAAGCACAGATCACTGGAAACCTGTGTAATTTTATGGAAAGCAAGTAATAACATGGTTCAGTGAAGAGTTGTCAAGCGAGGAGCAAATATCACTTTATTCGATGATTCTGTTCACCTGAAATGTAAGCAGTGACGTCTTGCTTTGTGTAACCCCTTTTACTGCATACTGTCTCTTCTTGAGACTACTCGCACATTAATGAAATTGCTTCCGTGTCACTGTTGCACATGCTTTCTCCTCCTTACGCTGGTCATTTATTCAATTTCTTCTATAATTCAAATTTCTGTATACTTGTTAAAGATGATTTTATCTTCCAAGTCACTGAGAATCATTCTTTAAGTGCAGGCTGATGATGAACCATCAGAGAGTACAGGCATTATGGATTCAAAGTCAAATGAAGTTCGAAGGTTTGAACTACTAAGGAGTGAACTAATGGAACTGGAGAAGCGGGTTCAAAGAAGTGCTGATCAATATGAATATGAGGAGGTATTTTCTAACTGCTGTATAAGGCCTATGTCGAGCATGTTGTAAGAACTAAGATGCATTGTCTTTTTATTTCGCTTTCTTTTTGTTTCTTTCAAGTTTCATATTGTGAAGTTTGTTAATGTTTATTGAGACTCCACTCTTCCATTTTCAGTAAAAACTTTTTAGGCTGTACTGATTATAATGACAACCAACCGATTAATGATGATACATAAGTAGTCCTGTTAATTGATGTATATCCGTCCACTCCATTCATCTTGTTGAACATGGATTATCTTGCTTGTGAAAACAGTAAAATATATTCATTAAAAACTGGTTTTTTGGTCTATAATCTTTATTTCTGTCTATTTGTAACTACTGTTGTGATAATACTTTAACAGTGGAAAATTTTTGATCATCTTATTTTATGCTTAATAATGTGATGGCCTATTTCGCCAGGTGTAGACCTTTTGTCAATATTGATTCCCATAAAATAAATGGACAAACTCTTATGTAAGAGGTTCAACTTCCTATTCTTTTCTAAGTCGAAGAAAACTTCCATGTTTAATGTGTATAAGACGTAGGTAGAGATTGATACTCTTATTTTATGTTCTGTGGAGTTTTAATCTTATTGTTCTGTGATCATCTTTTGTTAGAATCCCATATTCATCAATGACCCAACTTCATTTGTTTTGAGTTCATTTTCTATATATTTCCATTTTTTCCAGAGAGTGATGTTTCTGAGATACATGATCTGTTTATTATATCCCTGAAAATTTATTAGCTTGTTGTCGATGCATTCTACTCTAGGAGGAAAGTCAGAAGGCAGATCGCACTTCCAAACATTCTGCAGGAGCTGAAAGAACTCAATTGGTTCTTCAGAAGAAAAAAGAGAGTGTTATTGAGAAATCATTGGACAAACTGAAAGAAACTAGCACGGTATTATGCTCTTGATCTGTTTTCTTCTGTTTTATGTATTGCATCATATGTCAACTGAATAGAGCCATAATGTGGTTTTTTCCTTTGCTTTGTAACTTCATTTTCGTGGATTTACCTTTGAGGAAATAACATGGGTATGGGGATAGACATGTGGCCCATTTAATTAGCTTTGAACTCCACTAATTGTCTAATAAAGAGAACTTCGATCAATATGTATGGAATTGCATTCAGTTGGGGTTCCTCCATGGGCTTGTTACTATTAGATAATTGTTTACTTTTTAATCGACTATTCTTGTTCTTATTGCTAGTGCTTGTTTTCTTCTTTCTTTTTATAGTACTTTGTGTGTTTTGATTATCTGCCTCCATTTGGTTCGGACATTCCTGTTCTGGGTCTTTATTGTTGTACGCGGAGGGAACGGAGTTCTTATAAGCATTCAAAGTAGAGTTTATAATTTAGAGTTTAGAGTTTACACTACACAGGTATTCCATGTCTTACTATTCTGTTGGAAACCATGACTCAGCACCTTATCTTCAGGAGCAGTTAGTAGTAAGAATTCTTAGTTATCTTTTGAGACTCTCAGATAGAGTAATACGGATTTTCCATGTCCAGGATGTTTGGCAAGGAACTCAGCTTCTCGCTATCGATGTTGCTGCAGCTTTAGGGCTACTTCGGAGGTCCATAGTAGGGGATGAGTTGACAGAAAAAGAGAAGCAAGCATTGCGGAGAACTTTAACTGACTTGGCATCAGTCGTACCTATTGGATTTCTTATGCTTCTCCCTGTAAGTAGTTCTATACTTGTATTCCATTGTTCTTTATGAGGCAAAAAATTTCAAGCTCCACAGAACTTGCTGATTAGACAATGATAGTTCATATTCCAATAAGATTGAAATTCTGCTTATTTTAATTTTCTGTTTCTTAAACAATTTCATTGTCACGCATGTCCAAGATCTGTATGTGAACTGAGGATATTAACTGTAATTGAAGACATGGACCTTTAACTGGCAATGAAACCCATTGATTATTCCCCGAGTGTCATGGTTTTTCGAGCTTGTATAATATATTACTAAGTGCAGTGAAGCTATTAGTAACAATAAGTGCATAGTTGTTGAAATCAACTAGTTTGAAGGTCTTTCCGCTGAGTTGCAATTAGCAAAATAGCTCATTTGAACAAAGCTCAAGCCTTCTCTCTCCTTCCACACCTGCTATATGATTGCAGCACTTTGCATCTCTAACTCGTGGAGCTTGATTCAGTGCAAGCTGACATGGGATAATTTTTCTTGCAGGTTACAGCAGTCGGGCATGCTGCTATGTTGGCTGCAATTCAAAGATATATGCCATCTCTGGTGTGTAGTTGATCATGAATTTCCTGTCAGTTTTAGTGAGTCTATCTGCTGTGTTAACTGGTTGATTTCCTTTTTGGCAGATACCTTCTACGTATGGACCAGACCGATTAGACCTCCTAAGGCAGCTTGAGAAAGTCAAGGAAATGGAAACTGAGGTGAATCCAACTGAAAAGGCTGATGAATAGCCCAGGTTAAAAGCATACGAAAACAGCTAATCATATAGTGCTACCATCAAATTCATTTCAACTTGGTTCTATATCCATTCAACAGTAGATAGGCATAAAGAAGTTCATTCCAAGAGTCTGGCACTCCCGGTAGGCACCAGTGGCTGCAGTCTTGTGGTGCACCAGCCGGGGTGCCAGGTTCACGATATTCTGAAGGGTGACCATCTTTCCGGAACTCACTTAGATATGTGATGTTTAGGAAGGTCATGTTTCTTCTTGTATTTTTCATTTGTTCAACTACCTCAGAAATGAATATATTGTTGGTTGGCTCTTTCTCCAGCTTGGTATAGTCTGTTTCTGGTGCTGTATTTGTGTGGCAATGGCCACCTTCATTCCAAGCTCCATCCCTGCAAATCAATATCACCAAATTCAGTTCAACTAAAATGACAAGAGTACCAATGAGCACAATAAAAGTAGTGTATTTGTGTTGCAACTGATTAGTTCCTACAATGTACTTGCCTATAGTGTACTGGTGAAACGCTGCGGAAGAAGATGTGACTCTTTTCAGGCTGGGTATTTTGAATCACCCACGATGCCCAAGTATTCAAGGATCTTTGAAAAGCTTCCACAACATTCATCGTCATGTTCACCGTGGTTCCTTCTTGGAAATGGATGCCCCTGCAATACGAGGTATCTCAGTACAATTCGTTGTTGCAACATGTGTAATGTTGATGATTGATGAAGTTCATATGGTCAAAGAATCCAGATATATGTGAGGACTTGTAAATGACAAAAAGGAATTCATACATGTTAATAGTTTTGTCTACATTCCACCAATGTCCAGCATTGAATATAATTACATCTGCATCAACCCACTTTGTGAAATACCAGTGCAGCTTATCAAGTCTGATCACTCCTCTCACTTCTTTCGATGCATTCGCGGGTGGTCGATCGACGACTACTAAGAAAGGTACTCTGTAATATTCAACAGTAAGGTTGTACTCTTGAAATTTCATAGAGAGATAACCTCTGTGTTTGGTTATGGGGTTTCCAAATTCTTCATATATGGTGGACTGGTTAGATACACCTTGTGCTAACATACATATCATTGACTCCCATTGGTTTCTTCCAATTGAATCTCCAGCAAACACTATTCGACCATTTCGACTACGTTCCAGGAAATCCTTTGCATTGAACCTGCAACAATGAAATGTTAAGTCCTTGGGTCCATTTTCTACTACACCGGACTATACCAGATGAGTTCAATTTTAGTTAGGTTTTCTTGCAGAATACTGTATTTTTAAATCCTAGTCAACGCCTAAGGATAATATATTTGCTTGAATAGGCATCTTGAATATACCATAAACTCTTAGGATTTTCATAAAGAGATCAATATATGAATAGACTCTTCTCGACAATCAAATACTTCCTCATATGCAAATCAGATAAATTCAAGGAGGCTTAAATCATCCTATTGACATTGAATCACGAAGAAAATTCAAAAATCAAGTGAGGAACAAAGAGAAAATTCAGAGAAAAGAATTAAGGGAGGAATATAATATCAACATTGTTTATTACTTCTTGTTTTTTTCATATTTTATTTGTGATTGTAATTTATTTTTAGTGTATTAAAATTTATTACAAACACATGATCCTCCGAATTAACTATACCCAAGTCAAACAAACAATATGCTCAATATCATTGCCAAGATTAAGATCCATTTGGCAATGATCTTAATATGCACCCAGTGTGAAAAGACACAACAAATTAAGGTGAATGTAATCATAAAGCTACAACTTTTTCACACCTCATGATTTCTAAGAACATGAAAGCACTATATATCCATAAAAAAGAAAGCCACATACACTTGCTTTGTGAATTAGCCATTTTGTTGCATTGACATAACTTCTAAGGAAACTAAAAGTCATTTTCAATTTGTTACCTTTTCAAACTCCACAACAGTTTTAGTATATATGAAAGAAAAAATATTTAGTTTTATTTTGAGGGAAGGTGAGGAGTTCAAGAAATATATATTACAAGTAAATGTGCCCGCGCTTCGCGCGGTTAGAACATTCTTCTTTAAAATTTATTAGAATAGAACTTTTCTTGTATTTTTATATAAATTTATTTTTAAGAGTAAAGAGGTTATTCAATTATAGTTTATCATTTGTTTTATTAAAAGAAACGGTAAAATTACATACATGCATTGTCATTCTCATTATTAAATTTATTATATTCATCTCTTGTTAACGAAACTAAGAAATCTTCAAATATTAACATTGCACAACTTGAAACCCAATCGAGTGGTCAATGAAGTAGATTGTACACCATGAGATTTTAAGTTTAAATCCATCAAACAAAACACTAGGAGGTTTCTTCCCATGTATTTTTTAGCCTTGATGGGTGGCCGTGGTGAAGCTAGAAATTTCATCAAAAGTGTTCAAAATTATGACAAAGGGTGTTCAACTGGTCACCCTTCACTACATGTACGCCACTATCTTGTGAAACTAGTCAAGGTATGACAAAGGGTGTTCAACTGGTCACCCTTCACTACATGTACGCCACTATCTTCTGGAACTAGTCAAGGTATGACAAAGGGTGTTCAACTGATCACCCTTTACTACATGTACACAACTAACTTTGTGGAATTAGTCAAGGTCACGTTACGGTTATAACAAAGAAAACCATACAAGAAAGAAAGACAAAAAAATATGTATTTTTATGTAATGAATATAATAAAGCATGGAACATATATGCAATAGTAATTAACCAAAATATAATTTTTTTTAAAACAAACTTAAGATTATTACCTTGGAAGATGACAATGTTGAGGTTGCCATCGCCACTTCCGGTAATCCATATCCCGGCGACCACTTTTCCGGCACCGGAAACCGGGATCCAAGAAAGGACAATTCTCATTATATTGATCAACAACATATTTTTCATCCCAAGTCCATTTTCCATAAGAGTAATCACAAGTAGAATTTTTGGAAAAAAAAACAATATTGCTAATTACAAGAGGGTCATGATAAAGTGGGCTTAGTAAATTGTAGAAAAGAATGGAAGAAAAGAATATAAATAGAAAAAATAATGCATGATACATATATTTCTTTCCAAATTTTAACAAGAGATTATTATTCTTGTTGTTGTTTTCTTGTTGATGAGAAACTGGTGGGAGATCCATGAGAAGAGGAGAATATATTAAAAAGGTATGTTTTGTTGCTTTGTATATAAAAGGAGAATGAGTGGTGATAGGGAAATGATTTCTCCGATTTCAATTTATATGATATAATTTGATTTGATTTTAAGTTTTGTGCCTAGTCAGTATATAAAATTTCTTTACACTATCAAGTAAACTTTCAAATTGAGATTTAGGAAAAGATATTAAAAACAATTAGAGTCCTAGTTATACTCTAATTAAATTTTTTAGGAGTATTGAGTAATATTATTTCCTTTTTTTGGCGTAAATCAAATATGTCTCCCTTAAATATCATTAGGGAGTTCATCAAAATTTTATGGTATAAAATAAGTCTTAGATGTTTGTGTGTTTTTAAATTATTTCCAATAAGAATAAAATAGAAATTTTAAAGTTAAATTGTTACTAATTAAAAAAATGTGTCATTTTTTTCTTGGTACGAATTAAAAAAGGAAAAGTGAGTACATAAAATAGGACAAAGAGTAATTTGTTTGGAAATTGATTCAATAACTAATATATGACATAATTATTAAGAAAAAATTCTTATTAAGACACTAATATATGACATAATTATTAAGAATATTAAGACACTAATATATGACATAATTATTAAGAATATTGTGTATTATACCCTTAAGTACGATAGAACAAATATCTTTTTTCCCCAAAATTTGGCTATCGTATATTATTATACTCATTATTATTCATGCCCTGCTTACACGGAACCTAATCAATCTTAATTAGGATACTAATTAGTGTTAATAAGACTGAGCATAATTAGAAGACGAGAAAATTTCATAAATAGTAAAGATATTAAACTTAATTACGCTCCATAGCTATAGTTTGTTTAATTACATTTCATAGCTATAGTTTTGTTTGTTGTGAGTACCGTTTGTATATTTCACTTCCAATATACAAATATGGTAAGTATAGACAAATTTTGTAGTTATACATTTAAGAATTTTTCAGAATTCTATTTGTATATTTCGCTTGTCATAGGATTTTTTCAGAACTTCATTTGTGTATTTCGCTTGCCAATATACAAACATAATAATTTATTATGAATTTTTCATAACTTATACAAATCAAATGTATCACCAAATTGTATACAAACAGCTAGGGTAAGCATATACAAAATCTGAATTTATACAATCAAGAACTGAATTGTACAAATTCTGGATTTATACAATTAAAAATCGAATAGCAAAATTTAAAAACTATAGCCATGAATCATAAATATCCAAAACTGTAGCTTTTGAGCATAATATACTATAAATGTTTGTTATTTCGTAATTTTTCCCGAAGACTTAATTGGGGGACGGTTTTGGACCTAAACATATTCGAAGGGTGTTTTGGGCTAATTTTTTTTAAGGAAAAACTAACTCTTTTTAGGAAAAACTACAAAGTATGGCAAACATTAATATACGTTTAAAATAAATAGCTATAGTTTATTTTTTTTATGTTATATGGATATAACTTTACAATAAATAGCAAATTTAATTATATACAAATAATCAAAAAATTTAATTATTATTTATGGTTCCCCATGTTTAACCTCATTAATACTCTCCCTTTCATCAATATTCCTATATCATAAAATTTTTGTATCCCCCCCCCCCCCTTCCCCCTAAATTCTTCCAATTAGGATAAATTTTTGTAATTTGAATTCATCAGATATCTTTTAATTGATTTTTTCCTCGTTTTTATGAAGATCATGTTGTATACATATATATTTCATCTATAGGCTTTCGATTGAAGAATTATTTGTTTCTACATTACAATGACTATAGTTATAAAAAAAAAAAAAGCAGTACAAGAAGAACACAAGCAAAAAGAGATTGAAGTTTGTGTGGTTGTCAAATTTGTATATAGTAGAATACTTATATACATAGATATAGAGGCGTATTCAGGATTTCGGGATGATGGGTGCACTATTATGAAAATGTGGATCTAATCGGTTTGACATTTAGGTTCTTATAATTGAAAACAATTAAAATTTTAAAATTAAAGGTCCAAAATTGAAATGCTTAATTAATTAAAATGCCAAAAGTGCTATCAATAACCACTTAGAGAGGTGTTACCCAATTTTAGAAAGAAAAATAAAACAAGATAGATATAAAATTCAAATTTCTAACCTCACTAAGAGGTGCACCCAATCATCGTCGCATTATATGATACTTCGAGTGTGGGTTCACACATCTATATTTAACAAAAAATTAAAAATATAACACTACTATATATGATTTCGGGAGGGGAGCATGGGTTCACGTGAACCCGGTGACCCCCTCCTGCATACGCCTCTGCTGATAGATACTTGTATTGTAATATTAACACAAGTTGAAATGGTGATTTGTGAATACCAATATATTTGGATACATAAGTAATCTATCCAATTTGAAAGGTTGATTAGGCAATACAAGTATAATTGGATATATTAATACTATATTTTTATAAACAAATCCATGAGTTAACACCAAGCCTCAAGTATTATAGGAAAAAGTTGACAAAAAACATATTGACGTTTGTTGGCTTTTTCAATTTTTATACAGCTGAATACTTGCACACTTTGCTACCTACACATTCTATTATTTTCCATTTTTTTTGTTTCTGAGTTGTCAAATGTATCCATACTTTGTTTAACAATAATGTATTCATATGTATACTATATTGTTGTATTCATTTTTTGTTTAACAACAGTATATTCGTTTTTCAAATTATCGTGTTCATATGCTAAATTGTTATACTTTATCTTGTTTAATATATTAATACGTTAAATTTTTACAAATACTTGTATCCTTGATATATTATTACTTTAAATTTTATAAATAAAGATACCAATTTGAATTTGTACAATTAATACATTTTTCGTATTTAGTTCATTGTAATTAAAACTGTATCAATGTATAAATAGAAAAATAAAAAAACATATACAATAATACAGCTCGAAAAAGACATAAATTATAGTTATTTTTTTATAAGTACCATACTTATAGCTATTAAACTTTAAAAACCCTATAAATATAGTCATTTTTGTAAGTTACTTTTTTATTTATTTATTTATAATTTTATATGTGATAACTTGTGAGGCTGCATTTATAAAAAAGGGAAAACGGTGATTTAATCTTTTTACTATTGCATAATTTCACTTTTAGTTCATGTGTTATTTGACTACGCACATTTAACTTTCAATTATTTGAAGTGTGCGGTTTTGATTCTTGAAGTTAACAAAAGTTAACTATTTAACAGAATGATTATTTTAAAATAAATAAAATAAAATAAATTGAAGGGTTGGTGATTCTAAATATTTGAAGAATTATGTGTATAAAAATAAATTGAATTTAATAAAAATAAATTGAATTTAATAAAAAATAAATGTTAAATTTTTTTAAGACCGAAAGCTCTTAGGACACCATTGATAGTCTTAAGGAGCCTGTCCACTTACTAAATTCTTTCAAATGTAATCATGACCTTGATTAGTAACCATTTAAAAAAAGAGGAAGAACGAGTTGCTAATGAATAAAAAACAAAGCAAACACAGAAACAAATGAGATCAACTTATATATTCAAAATAATCATTCTAATTGTATTTTTTTTTTAAATATAATTTTAATTTTTATATAATTCTTCAAGCATTTCGAATCACCAACCCTTTATTTTATTTTATATATTTTTAAATAATCATTTTGAAAACTTGGTCTCAATTAATATTTATGATATTTAAATATAGTTGTCGCACATAGACATTTAAACTTGTCCACAAGCATACATTTCATGAAATTAGTCGAGTTGCGTGCAAGCTAGGGACAAAGCCAGATAGGACCGATGGGTTCCTATGAACTCCAATCCATGGAAAATTACACTTTTATATATGATTAAAATTATTTTTTGTGGAGATATAATAGATGTTAATCCCTCCAACTTTTATTTCTTTGTATTTTAAACTTCTTAGTAAAAATCTTAATTCCACCACTAGTGTTACGAATAATGGTAGCGGGGCGGAGCCTTCGGGTTTATTACGAATTCGACCCAAATTTTTAGTACAGGGAACAAGTTATTTCGTGATTAGAATTCCAGCAAGTTCAAATTCTGCTCCCGCCTGGGCTGTTGTTCACTTTCAGTTTCGAAGAAAAATTGGAGTTGCAGATTTCGTGTTTGATAAATTGCCCGAGAGAGAAACTCAAACCATAACTGAGCTTGAAGAAAATGTTGGATATGATCTGGAGTGCAGGCGTTTCTGCTTTTTCGATCATTCAGTTTCATACATCCATCGAGAAAACTGTGGTAGTAAGCTTCCTCAATTGTATTTCTAGGTTAATAGTAATGTTTTTCTTTAATTGTGAATCCTCATATTGTGTTTGTATAAGCAACCTAATACTATAAAGTAACAGTTGATTACGATTTTTTCGTCAGGCTTCTCATACTGTTGTTTTAAGTGGGAATTCAGTAGAGGCGAAACTATGATTTCAACTTAATGGGTTCTGAAATTTAATATTTGTATATATTTGAGGCCGAACCTGCATGTGGACTATTAGCTCTGCCCCTGGTGGGAAGGACCTTTTCTATGTGGTGTTGATATGATCATTGTTTATCTTTTATTGCTACAACAAGGTATGGCCTGTTTAGCTTTTGTATTGCTAGTCAATCGAATGATATATGAGACATACTGCAACTGATACTGCATCTGTAGTAGTTATTTTTATTAGTTGGAAATTGGAAGAACTTCTCATTCTTTAGTTGTATATATTGTTTCATGAGCGTATTGTTATATGAAATGCATCAACTAACCTACTCGAGTAGATTATTAGATATAACGAATGGAGCGTCTTAACTTTTAAGATACGATTATTTGGATGAAAATGCTAATTAGCTCATAACTATGTTTTTAGAGGAATTGAGATGATGATAGCATATAAAGAATCAGTTTCCAAATGAAAGGTGCAAGTGTTTCCATAATAGAATTCTAGATTGAATGTTATGACTTCATGAGCTTTTTGTTAAAGAATCAGATTTCTATTAATGTTAAAAATGAGTTGGATTGCCAAAGATTAGCTCGTTAGTCATGGTATGTTGGAACTCTTCTTATATTCTCTTATTATGATAAAATTCATATGACTGCCTTTGACTGAATCCTTCTTTTCTTGTTGTATTGTTTGTGGGATGTAAAGCAAAAGAATGTGTTCATACCATCAGATGTTGAAAGGTTGTTATGAACTTGCCTGGGTAATTTTATCACTTTGGATGTCATTTGGATCTCAATATTCTTTATTTGTAAACCAGATCCGAATATTAAAAAGTCTGCTTGTCAGTTACATACTTCAAGTCAGCCTTACTACTGCTAAGGCCTAATGTATAGAATACCAGTATTAAATGTATTATTGATTCAAAACTTTCTATCGCTACACCCATTTTCAACTATCTCAAATAGCACACTAGCCGTAAGATGAAGAGGTGTCGAATACAGCCACTCATCCGCTGGGCTGGCCCAAAGAATCAAGTGAAGAGTCTTTACTCTAAAGAAAAAGCCTATTCCGATTCTAGAAATCCTGCAAACTATTAATCGAAGTGCGTAGCAGTCATCGCTACAATTGGCAGAAAGTAATTGGCACTACATCTATACCAATGAATATTTAGCTTTTCCTTAGTCCTCTTTTTTAGCACTGGCTTACTCACAGGAAGCTGACTTAGCAGAAAGATGGACTTTGTGTGTAACCTTAACAGAGAAAAAGAAAGTGAACTTTGTCATATGCTTTAATACAAGATTTTGTGCTCAAATATTTGTGCATTGTGTACACTTCACATGTACAAGTATCTTGGTTCAGATACTCCTTATTATCATACATAAATCTACTTACATCTTCTGTTTTATACTTTATACTCTATAACCACGAAGGACTATGTTGGATTTGCATTTGATAATGTGTTATCATCTTTCTTTAAAAAAAAAAGAAGAAAAAAGTACGTCTTACATTGATGCAGAAGAACCCGATTGTTATGACCTGTACTTGAATACAAATAGTGAGATTTCCATCTGCTTTTATCTGCCTCTAAGCCTAAGGTTTTTAACACCAGATGATTTTCGTGCAGCTCCACCAAGCAAATTGGACAAGAAGTGGATGAAGAATTACAAGAAGTGAAGAAATCACTCATTATTCCAAGGTTAGTTATTTGTTTGATTTTGGACTTATTTGATTTTAAAACTATTTTATTTGTGAAGACTACAAATATTCCCAATTTTGGGGGAAAATTATAGTGGATGTTGTATCGAAGAATCTGATTTTAGTTTAAATTGTCTATGTGAATGACATTAAGGTATATCTTTGAGCTCGAATGGCTATGGTATCATGTCAATGGCATAAAATTTGAACTTCATTTCTGAAAGAAAAATGTCTAAAGAAACTTTTCCAATATTATAGTAACAACAACAACATACCTGTGTAGTCCCACAAGTGGGATTTGGGGAGGGTAGAGTGTATGCATACCTTATCTCTACTTTGTCAGGTATAGAGGCTGTTTCCGAAAGACCCTCGACTCAAAGAAAACAAAGACACAAATATGAAGACATAAACTATAGCAGAATAGTAAGAAAGTAGAGGCATACGAGACAACAAGTAGTAATAGAAAAATAATAAGATTACAGACGTAGTAAAATAATAAATACTGAAAATAATAGTAATACTACTAGTTCTAGAAACCAGGCGCAAAAACGATCTACTACTAGCCTTCTACCCAAGTTCTTGACCTCCACACTTTCCTATCAAGGATCATGTCCTCAGTAAATTGAAGTCTTGCCATGTCTTGATCACCTCTCCCCAATATTTCTTCGACCTACCCCTACCTCTCTTCAGTCCCTTCATCAATCTATCACACTTCCTCATTGGGGCATTCGTGCATCTTTTCTTGGCATGCCCGAACCATATCAGTGTAGACTCCTGAATCTTTGTCCGCCACGGAGACCACTTCCACTTTAGCTTGAATATCGTCATTTACAATCATATCTCTTCTAGTAATCCCTCACATTCATTTTAACATCCTCATTTCCGCAACTTTCAACTTTTGGACATGAGAGTTCTTAACTGGCTAACGCTCCGCACCATACAACAAAGTTGGTCTAACTGCTCGCTCTGTAGAACTTACCTTTAAATCTTAGTAACACCTTTTGATCACACTAGAAGCTAGACTCCATTGCAACCACCCCATACTAATGTGATGTAGGACATCCTTGTCAATCTCTCCGTTGCCTTAGATAATAGTGTTAAAGAATGACAAAAGTCCCACATTGGTGGTTAATGAGATGGGTGGACTCCTTATAGGGCTTGGGTAACCCTCCTCCCTTTGAGCTAGGTTTTGGGGTGTGAGTTAGGCCCAAGACCTAATTCTACATGGTATCAGAGCAGGGTCCATCTCACCCAATGTTGGGGCCCCCAAAATCAAAATTGCCCACGCACCAGATGCTAAGCACTGGGCATGAGGTGGGGTGTTAAAGATTGACAAAAGTCCCACATTGGTGGTTAATGAGATGGGTGGACTCCTTATAGGGCTTGGGCAACCCTCCTCCCTTTGAGCTAGCTTTTGGGGTGTGAGTTAGGCCTAAGACCTAATTCTACAAATAGCCCCAGGTACTTGAAACTCCCTCAATCACATAAGCTTTTATTTTATCCACGCCGCACCAATACGATGTGTGACATCATCATCAATCTCCCTATTTGAAGATACTAAAAACTGTCTCTTAGGGATAACCTGTGTATCAAGTCTCCCTTAGGGACCTGGTCGTAGGCCTTCTCTTGGTCAATGAACACCATGTGTAAGTCCCTCTTCCTATCCCTATATTTCTCCACCAATCTTCTCACAAGATGAATGAATTATGTAATTGATTGCCCCGGCATGAAGCCAAACTGGTTCTTGTAAATGCTACTTAAAACATTAGAGATCATTAAACCCATCACTTCTGTCTGTTATACATCATGTTTGCATCCTGCCCAAAATGAATTTTCAGTCACATAATGAACTATTGATCCATAAGTGTTAGATAGATCCTTCAGCACAAAAATACGCAGTGACAACTTACACAAGTTTGTATAAGCATTGTCCTTCAAATTGATAGATAAGCCATGCTTGGACGTGTGCATACAACCATGTACTCATTCTCATCCTTCCCATCTCTACCTATAAGAGAGAAAATTAATGTGACAGGAAATCAGTTCCGGAAATCCGTTTGCAAGTACTTGAAGATCAATGTGATATTTTCTACACCAAGAGGAAATAGCTATTTTCCAGTTCAAGAACTTGTAACATATGGTCATATTTCTGGCAGATGACATACAAATGGCCTTTCAAACTTCCAAAATACATCACATCCCTTCTTTTGGATGGTATTGTGTATAAATAAAAGGTTTCCTTATCAACATCAAAATAGAAGGAAGACCAAATTAGTAAGTAATGAACTTTGGAAACTCCTGGCCATGATTAAAAATCACAAACCATGGCTATCACTTCCTCAACAATAATGTCCCAACAAGAATGAGAAAAGGAGCATGTGAAGCCAACCAGATCTCTTCTCTAGTAGGTGTAGCCACAATACTTGTATTTTGCTCCTCAGTAATAAACCTTGGATTACTCCTGTCTGCCTGAATTCTTTCGTCCGTGAATTGTTCCTTGAAAAACCTTATTGCTTCATCAACCATGTCCCTCATGGTATCCAACCAATCTCCATGAGTCCATTCTGATTTTGGATTCTATTTAGTGGGAGTTTATTCCTTTTTCCTTGAGCACGAGCAAGGAAGAACATAGTATTCCTGTCCCTATCTTGGAGCCAAGACATATTAGCCCTTTGTCTCCAAAATTCTTCAATTGCAAGGTGCCTAGTCAAGTCGGCATGCACCTTGTGCAACTTTTTCCTATTCAGTTGTGATTGACTGAGTTCAAATTGAACCTCATGAACTTTATTAGTGTCCCCCAGTGTGGCCTTAAGTGGCCTTAATCCGCCCTCTCAAAGCTTGCTTAACATTCTTCAATTTGTGATGAAAGATTATGAAGAATTGCCTTGTACATATGTCCTCCAATGCTGCCTCAATAAAGTTTCATGCTTAGCCCCAAAAATTCAAGAATTTAAAGGACCTTCTAACTTCTAAGTACAGTATCATCCAAGCTACAAGATACTAGCAAAGGAGCAGACGAGGTCCCAACATCGGAAATGATGAATTGGGATTGCCCCAAAAGCTAGCTCATGAGTGGGGGATTTCCCAATACCATATAACAAGACCAAGTGCTTATTATCCCACTGATGTTGGACTTCAACCAGCCTTATTGTCATCCTACACTGAATTTTGTTCTTAAGATCTATGGGCATATAATTTCTTACTTCTAGCTTCTTGCCATCTCCATTTAGCACTCACGTTCCCTACAACTTATCCACTCTTAAACACCTTGGGAGGAACCTTCCCTTTGTCATTTGGTTCCACACTTTTCCCATTGTTCTCAACATCACCATTGCCTTCATTATTTCCGTGTGTCTCAATTAATTTAGGATGTAAGACTCGACAACCATATTATGCCCTTGTAATTTGCATTCTTTACAATACTTAGGCTGTTAGGCATATAATTATACTTAACATTAATCCATTTCGATCTTACCTCTCCAGTAGCCTCATCACACCAATTTGAATTTGCACTCTTTGGGAATTCACCAAGTAGATTCACTTCAACTTTTACCCTCGCACAACTTGACTTGTTTTGTTCTTTGTTGCCATTTCAATATGTAATGGCTTCCCAACTGATGGGGCAATTTGTGGGGGGGGGGGGGGGGGGGGG
>JAJONR010016833.1:0-19626 GCA_029582245.1 Solanum etuberosum
AAAAAAAAAAAAAAAAAAAAAAAAAAAAAAAAAAACAATCAATAAGTCAATATTAACCTTTTTCGTGATTTTGTCAACTTCATCAATATACACTATGCCTTGCTGAGCAGCTGCTACATTGTAGTCAGCAACCTGCAATAATATCAGACCAGAGTAATTGAATGAGAACTCATATCAAGGCTAGAAATCACTGGAAAGGATGCACAAAATCATGCATTCTGATTAAGAAGCAAGAACATTTCACAAGTAGTAACCACTTCTCTTTCCTCCATTTCTAAGTTCACTTAGTTATATTTTGCAGTGATCTCTGGAAAAAATGTGACAATATTGTATGATATGCAAATAACTAGACGCATAGAAACAGAAAAAATTATAGAAACAGAAAAAAAGATTGCAGTTGGAGCTATAGACTTTTGGCCACCTGATTGCTAAGGGACAAAAGATCCTACATCTACTCCTTGTAATAAGTTTTTTGTTACACAGAGTTCAAAAAGCTCAGGTGAAATAGGAAATGAACTAGAACGTTTTCTTATATTCAGAGGCTTCATCTGTCACATTCTGCAGAATCATCAGATAAACAGTAATCTGCATTATATCCCAAAATCTAGTTTTAAAGCATACACATAAGTTGGCAAGGATGCTAGGACAGCAATGATAATTTTTCTTTTTCCGCACCCAAAAAACTCAAGACAAAGATAATAAGAACATGAATAGAACAATAAATTAAAGATAAAGAGACTCAACAGGTTTAGTACTTACAGTGAGGAGCTTATATAGAATAGATTCCACATCTTCCCCAACATATCCTGCCTGCAGACAAAAGTATTATCATTGACTGGATTTTTCAGAACAAGTATACCATTGAATGGAAACCCACAGCTTCAGGACTCTTATCAAGGTGACAACTATTTTTAATGGGAAATTTACCAATATGTACAGTTCAGCCAAACTTACTTACCAATATGGCTGAAATATACAAAACCTGTACACTGATTATGTATAGGTATGTATCTTATAGTATAGTATATGCATATTATACTTAGATATACAAAACCTATACATTTGTTGGCTATTTTGTAAACTAGATCACCCAAAAGCATTGAACTGTAACTATCCCCATGTTTAATGATAACATCACTTGGTTTCTGCTACTCTACTTCTATGAAAGACTTCAGCGATTAAGCTCTGGAAACAGGGTAGGCAAGGAATAGTAAACATGCTCAGACTTAATTAACCTAGCCACCAGGAAATTCTAGTTATTTAATCTCAAGATAGACTTAAATTAACAGTGGCATCTCTTTTCATGATGGCCTAAAGTTTGGATACCAAGTGTCATTGATCTATACACATGCTTAGGTGTCAATAGTCTTGGAATGTCAAAATGAAGAACAGCCTATCTATTTTTGTCTTCAGGCTCATGGTAATAACCCTCTGAAAAGTAGACTCATGAAATTCCATAGTTCCAAAAAGTTGAACTGTGAAACTTGGGTTTGCCTAATCATCGTGAGAGCAGCTATTCTTTATTCTCCATCTTCTTACAACCTCACTACTTTCAACTTCTTTTCTCATCTTTCTCATTTCAGCTTCTAAGGCATTACCATGATTTTGTCCCCACAAAAGTTCCTCACGTGCACCAATCTACTACATGGTCTTCAATGCCAACACTAGTGCTCAAAACACTCTCACCTTCAATAGATGAAGACAGGTCTCCTCCATTATACATTTTCACTGAATCAAAAGCAAATCCAGCTCAGTTGTAGCTCCAAAAGAGCTAATTCAGATTTCTCACCTTACACGGACCAACCCCAGCCTCAAACAGACTATCTGCAAACGGTTCCCAAGGCTTATGGGATCTCCAATCTTCAAATTGCAAACAATTAATAAACAACATACCCAGTATATCACAAGTATGATCTGGGAGGGTGGGGTGTTCACAGACCTTAGCCCTACCTTTGTGGGGTAGCTAGGTTGTTTCCGATAGACTCTCGGCTCAAGAAAGTTTCAAACAATTTAACACACACAATATATGTGCAAGAGTAACAAATATACAAGGGGGGAAATTATGTATTCAAATAAGAAATTTGAATTTTAAGGACAGTGTTGACATAATTTACATTTAAGAGAACAAGATTTAGAAAAATATTGATCCTATTGAAAGATTATTAAGCTGAGAGTTGTTTCCTATCTCTACCAAGGTGACACGATAACAACATACCTGAGTTAGTGTCGTAGCATCTGCTATTACAAAGGGAACATTCACCAATCGAGCTAAGGTCTTGGCAAGTAAAGTTTTCCCTGTCCTTGATATGACACAAAATACTCAAGTGAAAAAGTATTTTTTATTAAATTAAGGATCACGCTTTCAACGATGATAATGACAATGTTAGAGCTCTACTCATTCACATCTACCCCCTCCAATGAGAAAAGCAGGGAGCCAGGATAACTTTATGGGATAAAAGGATAAAAGATAAACGAGAACGGTGCATTAAAATTACTAAATCATACTCAAAAAGAAAAAATCATGTGGCACCCTCATCATCACAATTTTAGCTTTAACATACATGGTCATAGTTATCTACATATCAGCACACATGTATAGTTCTGTGACATTATGAAGCAGATAATGAGGATTAGCTTGAGACGATCATATCACCACCATAAGTAAATAGCACCTCACAGTATCTTCTGAAAAATTTCACAACTAAAAAGAAAAAGAAAGCAGGAGAAAGGGGAAAACAGATTTCTCTGTTGATGAATCTAAAGTCCCATACTTCAAGGGCATGTTTATCTGAAATGTTTCTTTACCACATTTGAGACCTCAAGAAGCGCAATGGACAATTATAAAGATTACCTGAACCTGTTGGCCCCATTAAAAGGATGTTACTCTTCTCAAGCTCCACAGATTCATTTTCTACTCCATCTGTTTTTTCACTACTGTCATTTCCTGCAGGCCTTGGTACCACATTTAAACGATACATTAGAAGAATAGATAAGGTATAGGAATTTCCATCTCTGAGTTCCAATGGTCCAAATAGCTTCATCTTCCATGTCACATGGAGAAAACATAAAATACAGGGAAGGAGGTAGGTGAAAAAAACATGGGAATAATGCAGTGTTCAAAACTAACCACTTATGTGAAGAGTCATTATATATTCTCTTGTAATGATTATATACGGCGACAGACAGAACCTGCAATCACAAAATGATAAAGAAAGTCACTCTAGCAGCTCAAGAATAGTCTCTTTTACTAGATCTCAATCACCCTTGGACACAAAATGAGCTCTAGTATTCATATTGTAATCAATGAAGCAAGCATAAAAATCAAAGACTAGACTATCTTTATCTATGACTCAAAGGGCACCCAGAATTATCAGTTCCAAAAGAGAGAACTTTTAAAAAGATTACCTTTTTAGCTCTCTCCTGTCCAATTACAAACTTATCAAGTCCTTTACACAGTTGCTTTGGTGTGGGAAATTGGGTACCCAAATTGGATCCACCCCAAGACCCATCTTTTGACTCAGAACCAAACCCACCTCCAGAACCCGAACCCGAACCCGAACCAGAACCTTCCCCTTCACCCACCTGAACAAACTTCACACCAGGACGAACCACAATCCCCTCACCAGGTGGTTGCCAAATCTCAGGAGGTTCCCCATAGTTACTAGACATACTAATTTTCTCCTTACTCTTCCTACTTGAATTCTGCGAATTCTTCAAATTATCATAACATCGGTCCACGAATTCCCCACGAAACGATACAGGCTTGAATAAAGAAGAACTATGACCAGAATTTGAGACCAAATTATCCCATTTGGTTCGATTACACAAATGGAAATTGGGTATATGACCCGTGTGAAAATCATTGATGATAAAATATCTGAAGTGGGTAATAGCCATAGAGGCCGTATGTCTCGACGATTTCGATCTAAGTACAGCTGCCATATCGGCTTAGTTCAGTGGAAACTCAACGCCCCAACAAAGAAAAACAAGAAAACTAAGTAAAGATTCTTTCTTTTTATATGTCTGAACAAGATACAGATGATTATGTAATGAAATCTTCTAAAGGGGATGTGGGTATGGGTTACAATTTCAAGATTTGAGGTTTGTCGGAAGAGAGGAGACTTTTGTGGGGTTTGGGAGATGACCCATTAGACAAAGAAAACTGAAATTGAGAAATTCTTGTTTACAGAGGATTTTGGTAGTGGAGGAGGACTGAGGATTTTCTAGAGCAACACAGAAGAATTAAATTTTAATATCCAAAAGAGTGAAAGCAGCAAGCAATGAAATGAAAGTTACTTTCAGGAATGTAGTGTTGGGAAAAAAAATCTACAGGAATCAAGTAACGATGTCGTACTGTCTCTCTTGGTTTCTTGATTTCTAGTCATTCCTCTTGTTTTGTCTTTTTGGTGCGTTGGGTGGGTTTGACTATCCTAAAGCGAAACATGACAAGTAAAATGAATGTTGTAGTTTCACTCTTGGTTTCTTGATTTCATGTCATTCCTCTTGTTTTGTTACTCTCTTTTTGGTGTGTGTGAGAAGTGAAACTTGACAAGTAAAAATGAACAAATAAAATATGGAAAAATCCTGTTGGCCAGAATGATATTTTACCTATGTTATTTTACTTTTTAAAACAGTTTTACCCTTTTAACTTTAATACATTTAACTAAAAAATGGAAAAAAGATCAGTTTATTTTAAAATAAAAAAGATATTATAATTTTTTAAAATTTCTGACCAAATTTTCTGTGCCATTTAGCATTACCCATAAAATATTACTCAATAACTTTGTTAGTCAAAATGGAGGAAGAACAAAGCTTCAAGGCTCTATGCATCAGTTAAGGTATTGTAAAATTTCCTTAAGGTTATATTACTCAAAGAAATTATTTTTGTTTCTGTTAAAATCTTATAACTTTCACTCACCTTAAAAAAATTGAAAATATTAGATAACTTATGAAGGATGAGGGATCTTGCTTCTCTCTCATTCAAAATCGTGCATGACTTTCATCTCGCACTGCTCCTAAGTGATCAAAGAAAGAAGAACTCATTTTTTTTCTTTTTCATGTCGTTGAGCTGGAAATATTTTCTTCTTTTGCTTTTATGCTTTCAATATTAAAAACCCGCTGGCTTGACTAATTTGAAATCTCATTGAGTAAGACTCCCACAAGAGAAAAGTCTAGGGTTTAACTCGAAACCTCTTGCGAAGGGATCTCATCTGCTCCCACCACACCTCTTAGGGAGTTGGAACAATTATATCGTCTCTTGATTCTCTTGAATTTCCCTCCGCCAATAAAGTAGAATTTTGTAATACTAGGATTGAACATCAATGAGATACTCTTGCATTTCCTGTAAACTTGAGTTCATTACAAGCTTCAATGAGCCATAAAGACATCTAAAAGAATGCCTCAAGGGATTATTATTTTAGAGAGACGAAAAAAAAGTATACAAAAACAGAAATGCCTCACAATCCAATCAAAAGATTTAGAATCAAATAAATATTCTCTAAAACTTCAAAATCTTCATAATTAACAAGAGCAGCCTTCAGTCTTGGTTACTACAGCTGATGGATCCCATATCCGGGCCTTCTGCAATAGAGCTCTCAGTTCCGGCAGCATGTTCTTGCTGTTGCAATTCATCACGAGATTGAGGAGCACTGCCAAACGAAATACAAAGTTACTCATTCCAGGAGTATGAAAATTAGAGAGTCAAGTTCCGACATGCCTCAGATCAACCATTTAACCACGATATTGTGCAACAGAAATGCAGGGGCAGGGGATTTTTCAATTGTGTACATCAGTTCTCTAGTGACAACTTTTCCTTGGGACAAAGAGGCAGCAGCTAAAAAGACACACCAGCTCCAAGAAGGGCCAAAAGTTTCTAAGGGATGGCCACTATGTCAAAGAAAAACTACCACTTTACTGATTTGGGAAAAAATCATTATATCTCAGAAGCAATAGCACGGTAGTTGGGTCAACCGCCCCACCTCAGGTCGACTTGTTCAGTAGATATTTATATTCACCCTTTTGAAAACTTTAAACTTCGTCGATTGACATTCCTATCGCCCTAGAGGCCTAGACATTGTGGTTCCATCACCATGAGCTTGAGTCCATTTCATTTAAGGTGTCCGCCTGGAGCTCCAACTGAAAGTTCTACATTATTATCAATTACTATCATTCAGGAGATGCTTGTGGCTTATAGTGTGACGTCTAATTTCACCTAAACTAGTTCAACTGTCTAAGTAGTGACTGATTAAATTTCTAATCCAGTTGGTCAAAGCAGTTGATGAAAGTAAAGCATTGGCTGAAACTCGGATGGAAAAAGAAGTGCAGTCCGGTGCATTAAGCATCCCGCATTCACATAGGGTCCGGGGAAGGGACACACCCCTAAAGGATGTGATGTAAGCTCACAAAAAAAAATTAGTAGCTTATTTCAAAAAATTTAGAACTTTTATCCGCACTGCCCTACTTCTCCAGTGTAATAATTTAGTTCATTTCTTCTAATCAGAATAAACTGACATCTTCGTTTTTCATGAAATGCAAGTAGAAGAATAAACTGACATCCTTTGTCTTTTGGCAGTGTGATTACACCTGACATTCCAGAAACAGTTACAAGTTATATTGTTGACCTTTTACAGAGAGTATTATTTTTGTCTTTTTTAAAAATACTGGTAGGGCTAGCTTGCGTGCACCTCAGCCAATACACCAGGCAGCCTGTCCAGCCGACAAACACATATTACCAAGGCAATCCACATCACTAAGGCTGGAGTAGATGAGCTTCACACCTAGTGTGTAAGCTGACATTCAACTCAGGGATCTCCAGGTGGTTGTTTCTATCTGTAAAGGTTGACGACCATTACAGATAGTATCACTTAGACTTGTAACAATCACAAGAAAATCTAAGTATGCATTTTTATTCGATTTTGAGGAGATCTTTGAAAGATAAATCTGGAGGACATCTTTCTTCCGTGAAAGCCTCATAAATACACAAACCTAGTTAATCCCAGATAATCATAAATTCAGTAATCGATCACACTGGTGTTTTTTTTCCCTTTCCAGAGAAACATGGGAAAACAATGAAGAACATAACCTAGTAACAAAAAACTTACTTAAGTTTTGACAACAGGTTTGTGGCTTCATCAACAGCAACACTAGCAGCATAAAGCCCCAACTTCTTCACCTATAACAATATCATCAAACAATCATTTATACAAAAGATTAGGACACTTGAAGAGCATGATGCATCACATTTTTCAAGCACATGTCTGTGACCAAAAAGTAGTTTCATACATTTACAGTTTCATATCAGGGATCAGCAAAATAGTAAGCAGAAAAAGATACCCATCACTTACTTTGAGTCATCAAGTGCCAAATTTAATCAAGAAACCAGAAAGAACTAACTGATCAAGTCTGATTTCACATTCAAAAAGTGCAGCTTGTCAAATGTCACAATCGTTAATACCTACGTACAACTACCATAAATACAGGGCAAAGAATGATGGATGGACAATATCTTGAGTTTGAATCATAGATGCAAAATGTCAAATATGTTTTTTAAGCCAGGCCAAACTCACAGAACACGTAAATATCCTGTGGATGAAGATTGAACCAACCAAAAAAGGGAGAACAAGGAGCTAAACATAGAAAACATGGTTCCAGAATGCCAGTGATAACTACAATGCTTAAGCTTTACACTACGCACAATATTAAGTGTCTGTCATTTGACCATAAAAAACTTCAGGGTAGCAAAAGATTCTCAGATCAGACAACATTTCCTAATGAGCGCTGCAACACCTACTATTAATTAGTTGAGCAGATGAATAATCCTTCTTACACTTCCTCCTAGCAATTGTCTTCTAATTTCTCCAGCAAAGGAATGTACTGTCCAGTTATTTGGCAAAGCTATGATATTGATGTATGGGAAATGTATTAGATAAATCTACTGAAAATGTTCAAATAAAGTCCATTTCCTAAAGTCACATGAATTGCAAGTCAGCGTATACAATAAAAATACTTATAATATTTACAATTCTTCTGCAGATCCTTTTGTAAAGAAAAAGTAAAGGATAGATTATAGAATGTAGAATTGGAATGATGGAGAAGCATTAGCATTTCGTTTATATGTCTCAGAAAAGCTTCAGGATAATATCCCCATAGCATCACTGATATTTTGCTTGGGGTCCTACTCTACTAATACTCGGTCAAAATCTTTTTAAGCAGATAGAAGTATCTTCCTATGATTTACTAACACATAGTGACGGAAAGAGACTGTTGAATTCAGACTGCAAAATAGCATTTGTGCTTTAATATGCATTAATGAATGTACCTCCAATATATCTTGCTTAGATCGGTGATCTTTCGGTAGCAAGCGAAACTCCTCCGTCAAGCTAATACACTCTTGAACATTTTCCGGGGATACAAAGTCAACAGCAACCTTGATACATGACTGTCAAAGTACAATAGCGGTAGATGGATGACAAATCAATACCAAGTGCAGTACATTAAGATGTGAACACAGATAGAAGCAGCAATAAATATTTCATCAATCGAAGTTCCAGGAAAATGAGTACTGCAGATACTACATCTCATGTAGCATTAATATTTCTACAAGTGACTTCAAATAGTCTTAATTCCAGAACCCGTTGGAGAAAGAAAGAAATTGCAAGGACCTGAGAAGAGCTACACAGTATAAATACACTCCCAGAAAAATGTTCTAGCCAGAGTCAGATTCAGCTTAGATCAAATTCCAAAAGAAGAGAGCTCAGAGTTTGCTTCAGTCACAAGGCTTCTTAAATTATCAAAGCTCAGATAAAGCATAGCAGACATTTGGCTCGAAGTCATGAATCAAATTAAAAACTCTATTACTATAGCAATGTTGTACTATTTTTAATACTGTCTTATAACATCATCATCCACTGTCAAACTATAACAGGTTTTGATTTTCTAAAACATGTTCCTTTTTGCATAAATTTGAAGAATATAGTGCTTTTACCCCCAATAAGTTTGAGGTAAAACACCGTGAAATTCAACTGGATAACATAACAAACACACAGGAAATTCAGGTACAACCATACTAAAGATGAAATACAAAACCTCTGATACTTCAAAGTATGCATAGTTAGACTGGGAGTTTCACCTGTCTATTTCTCACTTGATGTGGACATCCCGCAGGAATAAAAACAGCTTCACCAAGGTACTGCTCAAACGTCCATGGCTCAACGTCTGTAGATCACAAGAGGGAGAAAGGGTGGGATTACATACCCTTGCAAAGTCATTACCTACTGTTTTTCAGAATCAACTAAGGAAAAGAGGATTCTTACTGAACTCCTCCTTCAGCTGTTTTTTATGCTTCTCCTCCAAATAAAATGTCTGATCATGGATAGGGTGAATAACCTAAGAGTGAAAGCAAGGAGTAAATTCAACGATTCAGCACTTGGTACTATCATCAAACTTGAAGTGCAAGAATACTTACTGAAGCCACAGGAGCATTGTTAAAATGACGAAATTCTCTCCAATGCCTCTGCAAGTATTCTATCAACTTGGGTACATCTTGTCTGCGAAAGATGTCCCATACTGCACCCCCACATTCAATTTCTGCACAATCTTGCTTGATTTCGAGAGCTACATTCGCTTCTGCTAGTGCCAAGGCATTGGTACTTGGGTTTATCTCATTGGGTAGAGAAGTTCTGCCAGATATATCAGCGTAATCCCTTTCGGAAATTATATTTTCTCCTTTATCAATATATTTCCCCTTGTCCATAGTTTCTGGCAAGCAACTTTTGTTATCGTCAGTGCTTTCCTGAGAATAAAAGTCTATAGTTTCAGTTTCGTCAGATCTTTGATGAGAATCTGGAGCCTCAGCTATGCCTGGACAACGTTCCTTTGAATCTTCAACCTCTTGTTGCTTCCTTAGTTTCTCAATGATTTCATGTTGCTTGTGATCAACATTTACTTTGGTTGTATGAGTCAATATGTTGACCTGAAGAACACACACAAAACCTAGTTGTTTTATTGTTGTAACATGTTAATTGAAAATCACACAGAGGCCATGATAGACTTCTTGAGCTCATTACACAACCTGTACTGAGGCTCCTATGTCAATATTTTGCAGCAGTTTGCTGCTTTTTAGTAACAATAATTTTACAAATCCAAAAAAGAAAAAGAACATACATAAAACTTGAATTGATCAAAAGGTTGATTAGATAAAGTAGCATTGAGAGGAGAACAGTGATGTGTTATTACGAGCTGACCAGCTCCTTCGAATTCCTCAATTCTTTCCTTGGAATTCTGCCCTTACCAACTCCTCAAAAATTTCTTTCTCAAAGAGAAATCCTGCCCTAACCAGCAAGCATATTACTTCTCAAAAATTAAAAATTAATCTAGATTTTAGGTCTTCCCGTTCTAAGGATTGAAAAATCATAAAAAATTTAAGATTTTTATTAATTAATTGAACAATAAGACTTGCTTCCATAAGGCAACTACTGTTCATTTAGGTACAGTATTTCACATTGTTTATCAGTAACATTTAAGACATAATAAAGTCCTGTGATTTATACCAAAACAATAAAAAGTACAACTCCAACCTTACACTTGCCTATTGAAGCACAGGCAGTTTCTGATCTCAAGGGGAAATTTGTACTAGAATGTCAGTATAGAATTTGGGAAAGGGATGCAAGCTCCATGAAAAGCAAAATAAAATCAGCCAAACAGGAACCTGGAATAAGATTAATCGAACAGTTGTTGGAATGAGCATACCGCATCAGAGATATCACAATGCAACTTAGTGACAGAATCACCTCTCCCAAGCTCTTCTTGATATCCATAAGCAATATAAGTTTTAGGTCCCAAGTCTGGCTTCAAGGCAGTATCGGGGAGCTTAGTGGCCAAATTTAGAAGACCGTGTCTAGGATGAGTGTATTCACTAAACGGAAGCATAGCAAAAAAGTCAGCTCCATGCCTCGGCAAACATTCTTCAAAAGTATTAGCCGGAGGCCAATCCTTCAGTTTTAAAATTTCTGGCCACCCATTGTGATGCCTGCGACCCTCCAAGTAGCCCTTGAAGAACTGATGAATATTTATCTGAACCTGCATCATAAAATAATAATAATAATAATAATAATAATATTAATAACAGTAATAATAATAATAATAATAATAAAAATAATAAGAATAATAATAATAATAGCAATTAAAATAATAACAGCACAGCAATAACACCAGGATTCATAGTAAGCTAAACCAGCAAATCATGATATCCTAGTAAGGTGCAAATAACAAAGACAAACCAATATAGCAAATTAGCAGTTTAGCACCAACCTACCAGGAAAGGTAATTGCCAATTCTAGACTTCTTTTTTTATATTTTTTTGGATAATTTTCCAATTCTAATCAGGTAATGGAAAACTGCAGTTTTGTCAGCTAGGGTAAAAGACACAAGAGACCAGCTAGGAGATGTTGGAGTAAAATCACGCAAGAGATAATTTCCCAGATTCAAATTCATTTTAGATGGAAAAAAAGGTTCAACTGCGGAGTTCAGATTAAAAAGTAGCCATGGTGAACAATGCAATGAAATTTGACGAGAATAAAAATTAGAGAAAATAAATAAGCAACTCATGTTATACATATATAGTAGCTTTAGAACCAAAATTGAGGAAGCATATGATAACTTGAGAACTGATATGCTGTGATTCTGTCTCTTTTTTCCACAAGGGATAATTTACACAAATAAAATGCATACCTGACACCAATCCAAGCAATCAATGGACATGACAGAGAAATGCTCCTCTTTCAGCTTTTTACTTGCTTTTCTGAAGGCCCTCCACATTACCATTGGCTCCCAGCTAAGACCAGAGGCCTTAACTTGTGCATTTCTAACTATTACAGGTTCACCAGCCCTCCAATGCATTTGAAAATGCTCAAACTCGTTACCATCAACGTGAACAGCATTAGGACAGTACAGAAAATTATCGTGGCTGTTGTTCCTAAAAGATGCTTGTCTTACTTGACAGTGGTTATCACCGTTTTGGACAGAAGTGGTAGCAAGACAAAATGAACACCCATGCGACAAATCTATATCTGGAAGGTGGTAGTTGCATGTTAAGGCCTCAGCACTTTGAATTAGTTGGTCTACCCAATTTGCTTCGAAGATACGCCTTAGAGCCATTAAAGAAGAGCCACAACCACCACACTCTTTAGGAGGACAAGGTATACTGCCGTCAGATTTGGCTCTCCACTCAGCAACATCAAAGGACATGTGAGTTGGACAATCATTAGCAAGGAGGGTCTCTGGACTTCTCCAGCCATCTGGCGCATCGTTTCCCTTCAATGCTATGATACGACTAGCTTCCACCGACTTGCTGAGAGATGAGCCGACTTCAGTAGCTCCATGTGGGGCACCATCTCTGAGTTCCCGACAACAATTGACACAGATATCGTAAGAGCAATCGGGATTTGGGCAGCTTCTATGGAAATTGACAATGGATGTGTTGCAATTATCACTGCCAAATAAGGAACCATGCATCATTACAGCTATTGTGTCATGACAAAACTGAGCTCTGGAAATAGTAAACATTCTGTGTAAGCTTACATCCTTTCTTCCAGAATAAACAAATAAAGACAAAGAATATGGTCAACAGAAACTACATTTCAAACTAATAAAAGAACTTCTGGAAACTTTGAGCTACCGCAGTCCACAGACACACTACTTTCTTTATGTAATAACCATAGAAAATTAGTGTTCATAAATCAAAAGGTCAAAGAAATCCTTGGGTATCAAAGTAGAAGGTAAAATTATCAGGAGGAATGAACAATGCAGCTTCAAGAAACAGATCATGTAAGCACAGGCTGCTGGGTTAAAGAACAGATTAGAAACAAAATTGACTTAAACAGAAAGATATTTGAACAATCAATCCCACTGTTTACTCCATGAAGAAACAACTTACATCTTATGTCCCTATGGATGAATAATAACTCATAAAACATTATACATGGTGTATGAGCATAGATAGCGCAACAAAAAATCATTATTTTGGGGACCATACCAATACACTCTATCATCATCATCAACGACTGATATGGTGACGTCCTCTTCTGTCAGCTGAACACCTGAAAACAAAAGAGACCAGAAACAGCACTGAACATTCTGAGCCACCAACAACAAGCTAAGTTGAAATTATCCGAATGAATTAAAATAGTACCACGAATGTTTGCTTCAACCTCTAGCTCAAACCTTTGCTCCTTTTGAATATGCCTGAGGAGGGGCAGAATGTTGAATAGCAAATAAAGTGAACCCTCCAATCTCATATTTTCATCAGTTTCTTTGCAGCAGTCCTGCAACCCTAACAGACCTAGTTATTTTCATACCAACTTGTTGTGTTGCATGAATGACAATTATTTGATTTATCAAAAGAAAAACTAGCTAAGTTATTTAGTAATATCAGCACCTGAACTATAAATACATGATCACACAAGAGGTAAATTTAACTTGTTTACAGACCTTTAAGATGACATCTTTTTGAAGGCAAGCTCCACAATTGCAATTACCATAACAGAAAGGGCATGTGTCCTCTACTTCGTCGTTTGTTCTATCTGGATACCTATTCATTATCTCAACATTTTAGAAAACATTATTAACAACCTCAATTTGAATTAACATAGTTATAACTGTTATAATACTAACGAGCATCTACCATTCACCTAAAAGAAGAAAAAACACTGCAGACCAACAAATACAGAATCCTTTCTCTTTTGGTTTGTGAACAAATGAGATTAATTTCATTACCACTTTGCAATGCAGTCGTTGCAATAGCGTTTCCTTCTGCATTTTGAACAGGTAACAACAGAAGCTTTATAATTTCTGCACTGATGACACCAAAAGTTCTGCTGATCCTTCCAACTAATAGCGTCCTACATATAGATACCTCATTAGGACACAGTTACAAATTTAAGCCCGCATGCTATGTCTGCCACAATATCCCAAATTTGCCTACTACATCAATGAAAATAACTTTAGTAGCACTTGAATCCTCTTTCCAGGAGCACACTCATTTTATGCTTCATGAGTACAGGAGAAGCTTTCTTGTTCAAGTTCAAATTCAAATTATTATAGTGACCATCCGTGGCAAATGAATCTATATACTGGTGCTATAACTCGAGCTTTATTAACTCCATGAATAGTGTCAAATATCACTTATTTGAGAAATCGAGCATGAACAAAAGTTGGATTGAGAATTATATGCCAGATATCAGTATGAGGACTCAAATGAGTATGCAAAAAAAAACAAGATTCCCCACTTTCCCAAGGAAGTTGGCCTCTTTGTTTTGATATGTCCAGCAGTAACCATTGACTGCTTCACTGTGTTAGCATGGAGCCATGGACCATTGATAATAAGAACAGTTTCCTCTAAAATCTCGTCTCACATGAATCTAACTACCAACAAAAGATTGATTGAAAGATGAGCAGGTTTCATAAATGGCAGGAGGCAATTTGTAGTATATAATTAGCGATGGTAACCCCAAAAACTTTCTAAGTCTCTAATTGCAATGAGACAATCAAAAAATTCTGATCAACTATAACTTCAATTTGCAGCTCTTAAGTTTTATTTATATTTGACTTTTTAGCTTCAGTTTTTTACAAATAAAATTCCATACAAATCATAACAAGAAGACAGATAGGTTTGGGAAGAAGAGATCCTGACCAATACTCCTTGCACTGTCAGCCCACTTGTTTCTGCATTTGCACTAAGTTCCTTCTCTCCCATGCATTCAGAGACGATAGAAATTTTCTTCTTATCATTTAAACCCTTCGGCCTCCCTCTGCGCTTAACCATCTTACAAACAGCATTCTGACAACTAACTTGACAAGGAAACCCCATATTGAAAGCGACTGCCTTTTTCTTGTTCTTTGAACCTTTTGGTCTCCCGCTGCTAACTTTCCTCTTACTGACCCGACCTCCCAAAGCATCCAATAAAACAGATTCACCTGATATTCCCCCATTTTCAGTGGCAACAGGAAGCATGCCACAGTGTTTCACTTTCTGCTCAGCTTGACTACCTCCTCCGTCATCATGCACTATAAGTGCTCCGGCAGTTTTATTAATTTCTTCACTCATAATTTTTGCTTTCTTATTTTTTGAGCCTTTAGGTCGTCCACGTCCATTCTTTCGCTTTATGCTCAAATTTACCCCATTAGTAACAGTAGCAATTTCACCGGTCATTCTTTTGTTTTTCAAGCCCTTTGGCCTCCCTCGCCTAACTGCAGCTTGTTTCTTATTCTCTGAACTTTTCACCCTTCCTCGGCATCTCTTCTTCTTAACCATCTTTCTGGTGCCATCTTCAGCAGCATCAACAAATGCATGCTGATTCTCGCCAGATTCAACAATCTTATTCTCATTACGCAAGCCTTGGGGCAGGCTGCAGCTATCCATCTTAGTAATAGTAGCTTCACTCAGTATCCCCACCATGTGATCAGTCGCCAGGCTCGCCATTTTATTCTCATGTTCCTTACTACTATTCATCGCTCCAACTCCATGACCAGAATAAACATCACTGGAGCTGCTTATAATAGTTTTCTTTTTATTCTTTGAACCCTTTGGCCGGCCAAGGACACCCTTCCTCTTGACTACTCTAACTGCAGAAACCAAAGCAACTTCATTCAGGTCTCCCTTATTTTCTTCAGTTAAAAGCATTCCATTTTCAGCCACATTTAACCTCATAGTACCCACATCTTGTTCTCTATTATTGAGATTAGCATCTGCGAAATTACCGCCAGTAGTTCTCTTCTTACTTTTAGAGGCCTTGGGCAGGCCACGCCTCTCCTTCTTGAATATCCTCTCTCCATTACTGGTAGCTATTCCATTGCCCCCACCTTCTCCAGCTACAAATTTTCTATTTCCATCATCTTCCTTCCTGACTGCATCCATGTCTCCATCATTAGTATTAGTACCACTCGAATGGCCTGGTATAACTTTGCTCTTGGTCCTTGAACCTCTGGATCTGCCACGCCTGTCCTTCTTCTTGACTATCATCCCTTGTTCCTCATTCAGAATTACTCCATTTTGACCAGCCATTGTGATTCTTTTCTCATTCTCGCCTTGGCACATAACATCTACTTCATGTCCACTAGTAGCATTAGCATTACTCAAATAGCCTAATGTGATTTTCTTCTTAGTCTTTGAACCCCTGGGCCGACCTCGCTTGACTATATGTTTTTTGTAACCCACAACAAAATCGTCCAGTTTCCCAGCATTTTCTGCAGGCATAAAAATCTTCCCTTTATTGCTATCAATATCCTTGCTTCCACCTCCATTGCGACTAGGAACAGTCAGACGACCTATCAAGACTTTCTTCTTGTTCCTGGAGCCCTTGGGCCGACCAATTTTCTTCTTGACAATCTCATTGTGTCCAGAAACTTGATTTGCGCTTATTCCAAAATCATCAGTTGTACAGATTTCCTTCTCAACAACATCTGTATTTCTCTTTCCAACACTAGTATCATCTATTAGTAACACTACCCCCGTTTCATTACCAGTCACGGTTTTCTTCTCACTCTTTGAACCCTTTGGCCTTCCTCGACCTCGCTTCTTGATACTCCCTTCTTCTCCACAATCCTTCCTCCTTTCCTCGCCTTCCTTCTTGGTTCTCCTTACCTGATGCTCCCTGTTTTGTTCCATATTTTTCTTTTTGCTCTTAGAACCCTTGTGCCTTTGTCCAACATTCTTCTTCTTCATAAGCATCGCACCACTGTCATTGCCTATGCCAGCTGCACTTGGTGATTCCCCATTTTCTCCAACCTTTCTCTTCTTATTCTTGGAACCCTTCGGCCTGCCTAGTCGCTTATTCTTCTTCTTCATAAGAACCCCTTCTCCACTGCCATCCATCATGCTAACTGTACCTGAAATTCCCACATTTTCTTCACCACTCCTCCTGTTATTCTTGTAACCCTTCGGCCTGCCTAGTCGCATCTTCTTCTTCATAAGAAACCCTTCTCTACTGCCATCCATCACACTAACTGTACCTGAAATTCCCCCATCTTCTTCACCACTTCTCCTGCTATTCTTGGAACCCTTTGGCCTGTCTAGTCTATTCTTCTTCTTCATAAGAACCCTTTGTCCACTGCCATCCATCACACTAGCTGTACCTGAAGTTCCCACATTTTCTTCCACACTTCTCCTGTTATTCTTAGAACCCTTTGGTCTTCCCCTTTTCTTTGTACTTATCACACTAGCATTAGCTATTACATTTTCCAAAAAAGGTACCACAACTTGCTGACCATCAAAACTCCCCTGCTTTTGATTCAGGTCTTCCATAACCTTGTCATCAACCATCAAAATTGAATCTTGACAGGAAACAGAACAACCCTCCAACCTACTGATGAACAAAACTCAAACTTTGGTCATCATTGGACACCCTTTTCATGTCTTTTCTTGATTTTGTTTCTGTATTTAACATAAACCCTAAAAAAAAAAAACCAACAGAATTCAACTTCCCAAGAAAAGAGAACCCACAAAAAAAAAAATCAGCCTTTGAAGAAACTAATGAATAAAGGGACCACAAGGGGAATTCATAGAGAAGTAATGCCGCTGTTTCCTTTGGAACAAGACCAAGGACTCACCTCTCCTTTGGACTTCTATTTGCTTTGTTCTTTTTTTCCTTTTTTTCAGCTGCCGAATAGAGTGTTGAAGCATACAATAGCAAAACTGACTGACTAATTGGGGTAGCTGACTTTATCGATTTGTTGTTTATGGGAAAAGATTACTAGTGAAGCCATTGGACTAAAATTGGGAAGCCTGGATTTGTTGAGTTGTTTTTCTCCAATTTACATGTTCTCGTGGATTTTTAAAAACATTGCATCATCAAGTTAATGTGATATGATTTCAATTTGTGTATAAGGTAAGTAATATTTATGATTGGTCTGACTTTTAATTTCGAGAAATATGATTCCAATTTTGTCGTTTATATGAAATGAGTGGGAAGAAGTGAATATATAAATGATAATATTATGATTCTGTTTGACTTAACTTCAAAAAATATAACTTCAATTTTATCGTATTATAAGATATGAGTGGAAAAAAGTAGATTGATGTAAGTGTTACTTATTATTTGTTTGACTTCAACTTCGAGAAATATGACTCTAATTTTATCGTATTATGTAAAATGAATGGGAAGTAGTAGATCAATGGAAGTGATAGTTGTGATTTGTTTGACTTTGACTTCGAGAAATATGACTTCAATTTTAACGTATTATACGAAATGAGTGGGAAGAAGTGGATCAAATTAATGTGATATGATTTCAATTTGTGTGTAAGGTAAGTAATAATTATGATTGCTTTGACTTCTAACTTCGAGAAATATGACTTCAATTTTAACGTATTATACGAAATGAGTGGGAAGAAGTGGATCAAATTAATATGATAGGATTTCAATTTGTGTGTAAGGTAAGTAATATTTATGATTGGTCTGACTTTTAATTTCGAGAAATATGACTCTAATTTTGTCGTTTATATGAAATGAATGGGAAGAAGTGAATCCATATAAATGATAAATATTATGATTATTTTTTACTTAACTTCGAGAAATATAACTTCAATTTTATCGTATTATACGAAATGAGTGAAAAAAAGTAGATTGACGTAAGTGCTACTTATTATTTGTTTGACTTCAACTTCGAGAAATGTGACTCTAATTTTATCGTATTATGTAAAATGAATGGGAAGAAGTAGATCAATGTAAGTGATAGTTATAATTTGACTTTGATTTCGAGCAATATGACTTCAATTTTAACGTATTATACGAAATGAGTGGGAAGAAGTGGATCAAATTAATGTGATAGGATTTCAATTTGTGTGTAAGGTAAGTAATATTTATGATTGGTCTGACTTTTAATTTCGAGAAATATGACTCCAATTTTGTCGTTTATATGAAATGAGTGGGAAGAAGTGAATCGATATAAATGATAATTATGATTTTGTTTGACTTAACTTCGAGAAATATAACTTCAATTTTATCGTATTATACGAAATGAGTGAAAAAAGTAGATTGACGTAAGTGCTACCTATTATTTGTTTGACTTCAACTTCGAGAAATATGACTCTAATTTTATCGTATTATGTAAAATGAATGAGAAGAAGTAGATCAATGTAAGTGATAGTTGTGATTTGTTTGACTTTGACTTCGAGAAATACGACTTCAATTTTAACGTATTATACGAAATGAGTGGGAAGAAGTGGATCAAATTAATGTGATACGTTTTTAATTTGTGTCTAAGGTAAGTAATAATTATGATTGTTTTGACTTCTAACTTCGAGAAATATGACTTCAATTTTAACGTATTATACGAAATAAGTGGGAAGAAGTGGATCAGATTAATGTGATATGATTTCAATTTGTGTGTAAGGTAAGTAATAATTATGATTTGTTTGACTTCAGTTTCGAGAAATATGACTCCAATTTATCGTATTATACGAAATGAGTGGGAAAAAGTAAATCGACGTAAGTGTTATTTATGATTTGTTTGACTTCAACTTCGAGAAATATGACTCCAATTTTATCGTATTATACGAAATGAGTGGGAAAAAGTAAATCGACGTAAGTGTTATTTATGATTTGTTTGACTTCAACTTCGAGAAATATGACTCCA
>JAJONR010016834.1:0-18749 GCA_029582245.1 Solanum etuberosum
CTGGTTTAGGGGTAGGGACAAAATAAATTGATTTTTTAACAAAAAAATTGTAATTTAAAGTTGGAGGAAAGTTTTGGAAAAAAATTTCCTTAATTTTTTAAGGGAAGTCTTTTCCTTAAATTTGAGGAAAATAAGTTGATTTGAGAAACATTTTCCAAAACATTTAATCCAACCAAACATGAGAAAATTGGTTAGAAAATGTTTTCCTTCTTACCAAACACACCCTAAGTTTCAAAATATAGAAATAAAAATAAACATGTTTCACACGGCTTAAAATAATGTAAAAACAAAATAAATTCTTAGAAAAAAATGACCATTTTGTCTCCCTTTTCCTCAAACCCATAAATTTTCACATAGTCAATCATCCTTGCCATGATATAATCTTGGCAACAATACAACAAACCTCAATATTTTAATATTTCCATAAAAGTTGATTGCAGATTGTTAAGGTGAAATTGTAATTGTGTGTTTTGATTTCTACAATCATCTTTTCTATACAATAACACATTATTTTCCAAGGTAGCAAATTCACATCATTTTTTCTTGTCTTTCTTTTTAGAAAAAAGACAATTTCATCATATAATTATGAGCAAATGTTGGAGTTGATATCCAACCATGTTTTAGGGATCTTTATTTTGAATAATTAAGCATTAATGAAAAATATCATGCTTTGTTTAGAATGAATATTGAAATGTTGATATTTGAATAGGTCTGAGATGTTGATTTTGTGCACCTATTTTTGACAATGTTCAAATTACCATTAGAATCTGAGGCTTCTATGAATCAGAAACAATCAGAAGATGAGAAGCTAACTGAGGAAACTATTATCAATAAATCTGGAGAGGATTTTATAACTTGTATTTATGTAGCCAAAATTGCACATTTTTTCCATGCCATAACTACAACATGGTCCAAAAACATGACTAGCCATACCCTTTATATCATAGTGGAACACCTTTCTGAAGAAACACATTTCACATGTAAAATTGACCTAAAATCCTGGCAATTTTGGGGTAAGAAAGGTTTGAAATCATTCAAAGTGGGTGAGAAGCGCACGGACATTTATTGGGATTTGAGATCAGCCAAATTCTCCACCAGACCAGAGCCTGTATCAGATTATTATGTGGCATTGGTATCAGAAGGGGAGATGGTATTATTATTAGGTGATCAAAATAAAGAAGCATTCAAGAGAACAAAATCAAAACCAGCCATGCTAGATGCTTCATTATTAAACAAGAAGGAAACTATATACGCGAAAAAATGCTTTTGCACAAGAACAATGTTGGGCCAAGGAAAAAAACAACATGATATTACTATTGAATCTGTCCTTTCAGGTCCATCTGATCCTGCTATGCAGATCAGTGTGAATGGAACTGTAGCAATTCGGATCGCGAATTTGCATTGGAGATTTAGGGGAAATGAGAAGGTTTTTTTGGATAATGTACCTGTTGAGATCTTCTGGGATGTGCATGATTGGTTGTATAGTGTTCCTAACTCTGGTCCAGGATCTTTCATTTTCAAGCAACGTAAATTGGAAGAGAGATATTCAGACTCTGGAAGCTATATCAATCATGAAAGTTGTGATTTGCAATCTCCATGTACAGAATTTTGTCATTTTCTTTATGCATGGAAGACTGAATAATGAAATTACAAAAATATAAAAAATAAGTGTCTTGTGCTTGCTTTGAATCTTGTAGACATCATATGGATGTGTTAATATTTTGTCATTAATGAAACTAAATTTGATATTTTAAGTAGATTTTTTATTCTTTGTGTAAATTCATCAACTTTTATCAATTTAATGCCTTCAGTGTGTTGGAAAAATCTTTTTTTAAAAGGAAATTGGGTTTCATGTTGAAATATTTTTTTTTCTTTTAAATTATTTAATTTTCAACACTAACGCCACTAAGCAAAAAAAAATAATCTTGATTGTGAAATATATAAAGATTTCAGCATTCACTCACAAATTATAACTCCCAGCAAATAGTAGATATTTTCCATGACAATATATAAAGATTTGGGTGCAATATAATATGGGGAATAAGAAAAAGTGATATCAAATAATGTCTTAAAAGGTAAAGTATGCGTGATGGGGTGGAAGATGGGTGAGAAATATCATATTACCTATAAGAGGTGAGGCATAAGCTTTGTAGATTTTCTACATTTTAATATTAAAAACTAATAAAATCAAAATTAAATTAGGGGACAACATAAAAAGGTTGTAATAAATTACACTGAACATTCACTTCTTCTTTTTTACTTTTTTTTTCTTTTTTTTTACTAAACATTCACTTGATTTCAGTTTTGAATACATTTTTTTATTATATAATTATGTAACGAGTAATGACCCTTCCGGTCGTGATGGGTAAATCAATGGTGAAAGAATTTAGGTAAAAAAACTTTTGGAGTAGTGAGTAGAAAATTCTAGGCTAGGCTTATCTCGAATGAAATCTGAGGAAAGTGAGGTCTGGGAAAATTCAAGAAAGGAATGGGTAAAGTATCTAAGCTTGGACTGGAGTCCATAAGGTTTTTCGAAAGTAAATTCGAGTAAGTAGAACTCCTGATATCGAACTTGTGTGAAGGGATTAGTTTAGAACATCAAGGTTTGAAGGTGTGTTGTGAAATAGGGAATTTTGGGAGGATTTCTGAGTTTCTGGCCTGCGCAAGCTGCTATAGCGGGTGTCACGTCGCTATAGCGAGAGGGATTATAATCCTTGGTGGGTGACTTTTAGGGAAAGGTATGACTTGAGTTAATGGTGGAAAACCCTGGTTTGGGTTGAATATTCATGAAAATGGGCCTAAGGTTAGGATTAAGTTATAATTCGAGTATAATTAGATCATAATGGGTTAACTTTGTGTTATATTTTTATTTGAAGACCTAGAACAAGCCAAGATTCATAACAAAGAGAAGGCATAGGTTCAATAGAGCTTCCAAGGCTTCATTTGAGGTAGATGATGGTTTTTTTTTGAAGTTATGTTATGTATGCATGTTATCTATCTCTATAGTGCAACATGTACAATGCCTATCGGGGAAAACATAAAGGTTGAATGTGAAATGATAAATTGTGACAATCTCATGCAATGAAGGTGTTTTGTTTACTCGTGTTAGCCAGTGCGTTTCTATTTCATTGTTCTTTTGATTGTGTTTGTGTGACTATCAGTTGGCTCGGAGACCATGTCTAGTATAGGATATCTCTTGGTTGGCTCACGTACTATGACTAGTACATATTATCGATTGACTCGGGCACCACTCCTAGTACGAGATATCTTTTGGTTGGCTCGGGTACCATGCCTGGTACGAGATACTATTGGGTGGCTCTGGTACCACACCTGATATATGTTTGACTATTCTCTTGTATGTTGGTTCCTTGAGTGAACTGGGCTTGTTTATGATCATGTGGGATATGCTTCATATAAATGTTAAGTCAGGATTAGTGACTGAGAGTCTTGTTGTATTGCTGACTTAGCTGATGTATGTGTTGTCTTGTATTTACTATGTTTTACTTATGTATTTACATTCATATATTTGTATATTGATACTGCACTTGTTCTATCCTTGTCGAGTACAAGACATATTCAGGTGGCTGCTTCGTGACCTCAACTGTGACTCCAGCTTTAACTGAATCCAAGGGTAAGCTACTTCTTACAGGCTGCTTGGGATTCCTCTTTATTTCATAGTCCGTCTTTTTGGACTTAGACTCTTTAGATTTGTTTTCTTGTTTTTTGGGGGTCACACCCCTTTATCTAGACGATGTAGAGTTTTGGTACATGACTTTCAGGTTCAATGGGGCTTTCCCGCCATTGTTTGATGATGGTTATTATAAAAAGACTTAGTTTACTTATTTAAAATGTTGTTCTTAAGTTGATCAATTGTTGGTGTGTTGGTATATAGTTGGTTCTCCCACCGGGAATTTTGTGTGGGTACCTTTCACGGTGGGTTGGGTTGTGACAAAGTTGGTATCAGAGTCCTAGATTTGTTTATCTCGTCGTACCAAAATGACTATAGTAGAGTTTTACAGAATGGTACAGAGACATCTGTACTTTTTTCAAGAGCCTACAGGTCTTTAAGAATTTACCTTCTCACTTTTTTCCTTCATGTTATAACTTGATTCCAATTAGTATCTAGTAATCCAAATTGGTATCTAACTTCATTCACTCTTCTTTCTACAAAAGGTTGATACTAGACGCAATGGAGTTAGAGTACCAGTTCCAGTGGTGGAACCAGCAGTGTAAGGGAGAGGGAGAGGAAGAGAAAGAGGCAGAGTAAGGGGGCAAGGGCAGAAAGAGGGTGACACCCGCCAGAGTTGTAGCTCAGGCAGTGGATGGGTCAAGGTCGGCGACCCCTCACCCACCCAGAATCATGTTGAAGAAGAGGTTGAGGTGGAAATTGAGGAGGATGTTGGGCTAGAGATACATATGTTGGGGGTACAAGTCTTCCTCCGATGCCTTTTGAAGTGGTTCACCAGGTTTTAGCAATTCTGAGTAAGTTGACAGGTATTGGAGCAACTCCCACTGTTTCGGCTACTTATGCTCTAGGTACTCATCATATTTCTACTACGGCCTCCAGGATGGATGAAGCTTTGGGTACTGATGTGTTCTTCCGTCCATTACTAGGCGCTTTGATGATTGGAATGGAACATGCAATGCTGACTAAGTTTCTGAAATTGAAGCCTTCATTGTTCCGTGGTACAGAGAATAAGGATGCAATTGAGTTCATTTTAGAATGCTATGAAAGGTTGAATAAGCTGGGCATTGTGCAACGACATGGGGTTGAGTTTGTTATCTTCCAGATTCAGGGTGAAGCCAAGCACTGGTGGAGGGCTTATGTGGAATATTGTTCATCAGTTCTGCCTCCATTGACTTGGACTCAGTTCCATGCTTTATTTATGTAGAAGTATGCATCTTGAACTCTTTAATATTGTAAGAGGGATGGATTCCAGGCTCTTGAGTAGGGTAGCCTGATCTGTAACAGTATATGAGGCAAAGTTCCATGCCTTGTCTCTTTATGCTACTTAACTTGTGGGCACTGAGGAAGAGAGGATTTGCCTTTATGTGAAGGGATTGAACACTAAGTTCTAGGTCTTATCTATGCATATGACTTATGCAATGAAGAGCTTCAATGAGGTGACTGACTATGTGAAGAAATTAGAAGGAGTTAGGCAGGTTGGGCAGGCCAAGACATTGACTAAGAGGACCAAGAATGCGAGCAACTTTAGTTTTTCCTATTCCAAGGGTTCTGGTCAGCTTTCATGAATAGGGATTTCCCACCAGAAGTCTTGTCTTCCTATCACTTCACTTCGTTCTAGTATGTAGGCACAGTAACAGGTAAAGGTTGTAGTACGAGTAGATAGTTGTGGTAATAGCATAGGACGCCCACAAGGTGGGCGATAGGGTAACGAAAGAGGTTGTGGGAACCAAGGAAATGGTAACGCGAGGAGGGGAGTGGCGCAGATAGGTAGAGGGGTTACCTCAAATGATGATAGAGCTTAGTGTTACACCTTTCCGAGAAGGCCACATGCTGAAGCATCTAACGTCATGATAACAAGTACTATTCTTGTTTGTGATCATATGGCTTCTGTGGTATTTGATCTAGGTTCTACTTATGCTTACGTATCTGTTAAATTTTCCTTAGGACATGACTTGATTTGTGATATCATTGATGCCCTTATTCATGTTTCTACTCCACTTGGAGAGTCTGTGGTAGTAAGCCATGTGTACCATACTTTCTCTGTGATGTTTGTGAGTTGTCAGACTTGGGTAGATCTAACAATTTTGGATATGCTAGATTTTGATCTGGTCTTGGTATGACTTGGTTTTCGCTTTATTATGTTGTGCTAAATTGTAACGTAAAACAATAACTCTTGAAATCCCAAGTAAGGATAGATTAGAGTGGGAAGATGTGTACAAGCCTAAGAAAGCAAAGATCATATCTTTTATTTAGGCTAGAAGGCTAGTGGTGAAGGGTTGTTTGGCCTACTTGGCTCGCCTTGGGGATGTTAGTGCAGAGTCCCCTTCTTTTGAGTCAATCCTAGTAGTTTCAGAATTTCAGGAGGTATTTTCTACCGATTTACTTGGCATGCATCCGGATAGAGATATTTTTTTTATAGATTTGGAGACGAACACTCACCCAATCTATATTCCTCCTTATTGCATGGCTTCGGTAGAGTTGAGGGAACTCAAAACTCAGCTTCACAAACTCATAGATAAGGGATTCATTTGTCCCAATATTTTACCTTGGGATGCTCCGATCATGTTTGTGAAGAAAAAGGATGGCTATGAGAATGTGCAATATATATGTATACATGTGAACTTCCTTTTTCAAGATTAATCCTATTTAGCTTATTCCACATGTTAAAAGCTATATAAGAATCTTCTTATGTAAATTGTCATCGCTTAGTTGGCTATTAATAGCTTGTTGCCTTGTTGATTCCTTAAGGGATTTGTAATTAGCTACTTAGCATTTCATGTTGATATTGGAAGCTTAACAATTAGTTTGGCATTTAAATTATGTGATTGTAACGCCTATAAACTACATACCTCGCCTTTGGCGTATCTTGCCACCTATTGAGCAAAAGAATTAGAGTTGTAATTTTACCTTTGGGTAAATAGCCTTATGGATGCCTATTGAATTATGGTGGTGAGATATTAGGTGTTTCACCTATTTGTTAGAGAGCTTATACTTCGACACGACATATAGATTGTTGTGTAGATCACTTAGAAATCCACCTTACTTATTAAGATTGTTTGATGTCTCTAGTGGCTATCTCGTCGGCTGGTAGTATTTGGGACTAATCCTTTGAGTCATATACATATAAATGTCCCTTTATTTGTAGCCTAAAAAGTCCACTAACAAAAATACATTACCTATGGGGCTATCGTTACTTATAAGAGCTATAAAATGTTTAGAAAGACCATATTGAACCCTAAAAAAACTATGTCAATGTCTACTTACTTATGGACTTCCTTTACGCCTAAGTTGAAATTACTGACCCTCATTAGAGCCTTATATACTCGAGGTATAGTTATAGGAGCCTAGAAGGCTCAGATACATCTATAGGAGCCCAAAAGGTTCAAGATATAAATACAAGAGCCAAGTGTGTTCATCATAAAGTAAAGCTTAGGAAAGATATGGCTATTTTTCATAGTCAAGTTACTCGTAACCTTATTCGATTATGTTAGTTATTTTGGTTGATATATAATTTCTATTTGGGATATATGTTCTACTATTAGTGACGTCGTATTTAGGTAAGGCGTAATGATTATTCATATAAGTCACTTATACATTGCTTGCCTTCGAGATCTTTGATTGTTTGTTATTTCCCTTGAGGCTAGGGAGTTGATTTGTGCCTTTGGGGCTATGTGCAGATTTCCTACAGGAATATTGAGGCATGTACATCTCTACAGGTTATACATATTGCCTACGAGGCTGCATTAATGCCTAAGGGCCTATTTAAAGAAAGTGATAGCCTTTAGGGCTATATATAGACTGCTTAAGTGGCAATTCACAAAATGCCTAAGAGGCTATATGTACATTGCCTTTGGGCAATATACATTGGCTAAGGGGCTATACATAGATTGTCTAAAGTCTGCCTATCATTTAACCATTCTATAGTTCTTACACTTCTAGACTTACACTTCTAACCTTGAGGTTATTCTACCATAGGGTTCTGAGTAAAAAGGTATGAGAACATTTATTACTTTAGCTCAATGCATGATTTACATGAACGAGAGTGAATTCTTTCAAATTTCTAAACTTAGAGGCACTGATGAGCTCCTCTCAAACCATTTTCATTCTCATAATTGTCTGTAAACTATATCTGAGAAAGCTTTATCAGTAGAAATTGAAGCTTGACTATTTATGTTACCTCTATAATGAGGCATAGTCAGCAGAAATGGAGCAATGCTCGAACTTACATATATTTCATAGAAAATATCTATACAAACGATCTGGAGAATGAAAGAAAGGAAACATTTCCTAAATATCTTGTAACATCTTGAAGAAAAGTACAAACATCTTCGTACCATTCTGCAAGACTCTACTAGAAACAACTTCATAGACACCCTAAGACACTTGAACCTTGTGCTCTGATATCAAGTTTATCACGCCCTAAGACTAGACCCTAGATATAACATGATGCTTAGAACCACAAGTGGTCTAAAGATAACACTTGATTCTGGCAAAAGTCTTGAGAAACTAAATATAAATATTTATAAGAGCTAAAATAGTTGAGCGGAAGTATAATTATGGAATAAACGGGTTCAATACATAACTAAACAAAGTTTTGTTTACAATAACTGTAATCTAAAAAAGAAACTGAACTAATTAGATAGAATACAACAACTCTAACAGACTTTTTATGAAGCCTTTACTAATACTAAATATAGGTAGCTGGGATATGACCCCCTACTTTCCTTCATTAATATGTATGAATAGAATTAAAATACTAGAACTAGAATAGAATTAAAATACTAGAACTACAGACTGGCTTGAGTCCCAAAATAAAGAGAACTCATCACTTGATGGCTGGGAATTGTGATCTGCATGGCTAGGAACCTGATAGTAAGCACTTGAATCTACATCACATGAAAAATATAGACAGAAGATGTATGTGATCCATACTTTGAATGTATTAGGCATGTAAGATATGCACGATAATCTATAAAGTTGAATATGATAAACTCGAGATGCTAAACTGAATATGAAGCTTGTACATATAAGTTGATGCAATACCTAAGTAATAAATATGTAACTAATCAATACTTCACCAAATAAATTGAATACGAGGTCATGCCATATCTGTGTATGAGCTTCAAGAGATGCTAATAATTGTCATACTATATCTGAGCTAGACGGAGTCCAACTTTTACTAAAGATGGGAGGGCTCTCTATACCTTACCAAGGGTACAAACACTGACCGGTGTGGATCCATTAAATTGATGTCCAAAAGGACTCAGGTGTCATGCCTGGTATGACTGGTGACCCTTTAAACCTATGGTGACACGTAGTTCTGTAACTTAAGAATTACTACTAATTGAAAACTTAACCTAACTGAGGGGTGAGACTTTATCTTTACGTCTGCTCGATGCTAAGTATCTCCCAACAAAATTTATGTTGATAAACTGAGTAGCTCAAAATATTGAAATCTGAATTTGAATAATAGACAATTTATCTGAAAGCATCTTTAAACATGTGGAACTGAAAGACTGTGTGTCAAACTAATCATGCAAATTTCTAGATTCAAAAAAGAATAATCTAATTTAAATAGTACAATTCCAAAGGCATGAATTTCTACAGTTTGAGGATTCATGAAAATACATTTGAGTAAAGATACTAAATTACGTGGAAAACACTTATTTATAGACTATCCATGAGGAGAAACTGAAGTATAATGAAATACATGTTTATTATAAAAACCCTAAATTTTGTAGAATTAAAATAACTGAATAATGAAGTTTACTTTTGGGACTCAATGGGTGAAAGGATATCAATTAATTAAATCTCACATACCTGGATGGAAAAACCTTGATAAAATCCATGAACTTGAAGCTTGGAGATAAAGAACCTTAATTTGGCGTTTTTTTAAAATTCTTGAGTGTAGAAGTTTGGAGAGAGGATCATAGGGCTTTAAATGTTGAAAACTCATTGTCTAACACGTTTTAAGGTCATTTGGATAACTCTTCAAAGGTTTAAGGACAAAAATACCCTCATCTAACACAAAATTAGTAAAATTTCCCATTGTACCATTATCGGAGTGACAAACCGTCATTTGAGTGAAGGACCGTCACCTAGACTGTCATTTAGTAGCCAATTTTCAAGCCTACTGGTTCAATGTTACGCCCCCTTTGATGTTCCTTCACTTGAGATATGGATAATCACTTTTGACTTCACTCGCTGTCAGACTATAGTGTTTGTGATAAATCAGTCATAACATTTTTTTCCAAACTCGGATTGACAAACGGTTAGTGGAGTTGGAAAGAAAACTCGTATACCTTTGATTTAATAGGTTGTGTGTTATTTAACTCATCATATTCTAAGTGATACGGTTGTTTGAAGTTTCCTCTTGCATGATCTAAAGGAAAAACCTTATCGATAAGAAGGCTTTGAACTCAACTTAGTGTTAAGGGTCCCTTACGACCCTAAACCACATCCGATATACTTTCAACACTTGGAACTGTACTGGAAGGTTTTTTAATGGTTTCACAATAAAATAGTCCATAAGTCATATTACCAAAATATTCATGGGGCTTTAGCACACGAAAAATTGAGAAAATCGGTTGATTATTATAAATTGGCCCCTAAATACCCAAAATAAACTCTAAAATTGGTGATACTTTACCTACTGCTCCCCCCAACTCCCTACCGAGAGTTCCATAAGGGTTTCGCAAATAATTTATCCGGAATCTATGTCACTAAAATATTCATGGGCTAACACACACATAAAAACTAAGAAAATTGCCTAATTCTTGTAAATTGCCCCCTAAATGCCCAAAATGGACTCTAAAAATGGTGAGATTGTACGTATCCCCCCAAATCCATACGGTGGGATCCATAATGGTTTTGCACATAAGTCATTCGGAAGTCATATCACCAAAATATTCATGGGCTAACACACATGAAAAATTGAGAAAATCAGCTAATTCCTGTAAATTGGCCCTCAATGCCCAAAATGGACTACAAAAATGATGAGATTATACGTACTGCTCCTCCAATTTCATATGGAGGGTTCTGTAATGGTTTCACAAAAAAATCATCCGAGAAGCCATATAACTAAAATATTTGTGGGCTAACACGCACGAAAATTTGAGAAAATCGCCTAATTCCCCTAAATTGGCCCCTGAATGCCCAAAATGGACTACAAAAATGGTGAGACTGTACGTACTGATCCTCCAACTCCATATGGATGGTTCCGTAATGGTTTCACTAAAAAAATCATCTGGGAAGCCATATCACTAAAATATTCATAGGCTAACACATACGAAAAATGGAGAAAATTGTCTAATTCGTGTAAATTGACCTCTAAATTTCAAAAATGGAATCTAAAAATGGTGATATTGTACATACTTCTCCCCAACCTCCCTATGAAGGATTCCATAATGGTTTTGAAAAAGTTCATCAGGAAGCCATAGCACGGAAATTTTCATTGGCAAACATACACGAAAAATTGAGAAAATCGTCTAATTACTGTAAATTGGCCCTTAAATGCTAAAAATGAACTCTAAAAATTGTGAGACATTACATGTTGCTCCCCAACTCCCTACAGAGGGTTTCATAATGGTTTCACAAAAAAATCATCTATAAGCCATATCACCAAAATATTCATGGGCTAAACTGAGAAAATCGCCTAAGTTTTGTAAATTGGCCCCTAAATTTCAAAAATGGATTCTAAAAATGGTGAGACTTACATACTGCTCCCTCAACCCTCTACGGGGGGTTCTGTAATAGTTTCACAAAAAAACATCCATAAGGCATATCACCAAAATATTCATTGCTAACACACAAGAAAATTGAGAAAATCACCTAATTCATGTACATTTGCCGCTAAATGCCTAAAATGGACTTTAAAAACAGTGAGACAGTACGTGATGCTCCCCCAACTCCCTACAGTAAGTTACATAATGGTTTCACAAAAAAATCGTCCAAAATCTATATCACCAAAATATTCATGGAATAACACTCGATTCATGTAAATTGCCCCCTAAATGTCCAAAATGAACTCCAAATATGGTGAGACTATACTTACTATTCTCCTGACTTCCTACGGTGAGTTCTGTAATGGTTTCGCAAAAAAATTATTCATAATTCATATCACCAAAATATTCATGGCTAACACATATGAAAAACTAAGAAAATTGCCCAATTCTTGTAAATAGGCCCCAAAATTCCCAAAATAGACTATAAAAAAGGTGAAACTGTACGTACTACTCCCGAACCTCCCTATGGAGGGTTCCGTAATGGTTTTGAAAAATAAATCATCCAAAAGCGATAAAACCAAAATATTTAAGGGCTAACACACACGAAAAACTAAGAAAATTACCTAATTCCTGTAAATTGGCCCCTAAATGCCTAAAATGGACTCTCAAAATGGTGAGACTGTACGTATTGCTCCTCCATCTCTCTATGGAGGGGGTCGTAATAACCAAAATATTCATGGGCTAACACACACAAAAATCTGAGAAAATTGCCTAATTCTTGTAAATTGGCCCCTAAATGCACAAAATGGACTTTAAAAATTGTGAAAATGTACGTACTGCTCCCCCAGCTCCCTACAAAGGGTTTGGTAATGGTTACACGAAAAATCATTCGAAAGCCATATCACAAAAATATTCATGGACTAACCACAAACGAAAAACAAAGAAAATCGCCTAATTCCAGTAAATTGGCCCTTAAATGCCTAAAATGGACTCTAAAAATGGTAAGAATGTACATACTATTCCTCCAACTCCTACGGAGAGTTCCGTAATGGTTTCATAAAAAAATTGTTTGGAAGTCATATCACCAAAATATTCATGGGTTAACACACATGAAAAATTGAGAAAAAACGGCTAATTTATGTAAATTGGCCTCTAAATGCCCAAAATATACTCTAAAAATTGTGAGATTGTATGTACTACTCCCCCAACTCCCTATGGAGCGTTCTATAATGGTTTCTCAAGAAAATTGTCCAGAAATCATTTCACCAAAATATTCATGAGAGAACACACACCAAAACTTGATAAAATCGTGCAATTCTTGTAAATTGGCCCCTAAATGCCAAAATGGACTCTATATATGGTGAGACCATACGTACTGCTCCCATAACTCTCTACAGAGGGTTCCAAAATGGTTTCTCAAAAAAATCATCCAGAAGCCAAATCACCAAAATATTCATGGGCTAACACACACGAAAAACTTAGAAAATAGCTAATTACTGTAAATTGGTCTATAAATGCCCAAAATGAATTCTATAAATTTTAGACTATATGTACTGCTCATGTAACGACCCAAAGTACACCATAGGCATGACACAACGTATAAGACCCCCAGAAACTCTACACAAGCCACTTGACATGCATACAGTATAATATAATAGACAAAAGAGGATAGGTAAAGTAGTCTCATATTGTGAAAGGAACATAAGTGCGGAAATTTACTAAGTCTTGACTAGCCTTTCTAACATCAATCGAATGGTTGGGTCGTAACTCATACACCATGTACAAAGTCTCAAAGGTAAAATACAAAAGCAATAAAGTCTTTATGATATTTCCCTCGAAGTATGAGTACTCACCAATCCAATAGCAATAGTAGTCCAAGCTTGCCACCAGCGGGAGGAGAGGAAGCATCAACCCCTACATTATGAGACAATGTAGGTACAAGTATGCATTAGTACATGGAATGTACTAAGTATGAAGGATATGCATAAAAACGTGAAACATAATCATAAGAAGACATAAAGGAAAACACTATATGCATGACCAAGCTAAAACATAGTAAAATCTTTAAAGAAGAATCATAAATCATGAACATGGTCAATGCATCTTAAAATCATAAGGAAAGCTTCATAAAACCTTTGAAAGTAATTTAGTTCATTGCTTAGTATATTCCATGTACTAATGCATACTTGTGCCTATATTATTTCATAATATAGAATCTGACGCTTCTCCTCCCGCTCGGGGATAGGTTTGGATTGCTATTAGCTATTGGATTGGTGAGTCCTTATACTCCGAGGGCAAAGCCATGAAGACAATTTATTGCTTTCATTATTTACTCTTAAGACTTTGTACGTGGTGTATGGGTACGTCTCAACCACTCTTATGTTGTTTTTAGAATGGCTTGTCAAGGCATAGTTATGACTCCTCATTCTCTTTTATGATATGAGACTTCTTACTTAAAATCTCTTATTATATATTCTATTATGTTGTATGTATGTTAAGTGGCTTGTGTAGGGCCTCTTGGGGTCCTATATGCCATGTCATGTCGAGGGTATAGTTTGAGTCATGATACTAACACACGAAAAATTGATAATATCATCTAATTCTCCTAAATTGGCCCTTAAATGGACTATAAAAATGGTGAGATTGTACATGCTACTCCGTCAACTTCCTACGGAGGGTTCCGTAATGGTTTCGCAAAGAATTCATTTGGAAGTCATATCACCAAAATATTCATGGGCTAACATATAGGAACAACTAAGAAAATTGCCTTATTCCTGTAAATGGGCCCCTAAATGCCCAAAATGGATTCTAAAAATTGTAAGACTATACATACTGCTCACCTTACTCTCTACGGATGGTTCCGTAATGGTTTCAAATAAAAATCATCTGAAAGTCATATCACCAAAATATCCATGGGCTAACACACACAAAAATTCTTAAAATCGTCTAATTCCTGTAAATTAACCCTAAATTCTCAAAATGAACTCTAAAATGGTGACACTGTATTGTAACACCCCAAAAATTTCTAAGCTAAGATTCGAATTCTTCTTCGTTTGCATATAAGGTCATATCGAGTGATTCTTAAATTATGCTTAGGTGTTAGAGTCAAGTTTTTAGAGTGATAATAAATTTGGAGATGAATTAAGGTCACGGGAATCTAGCACAAAGTTAAGTTGAAAGCTTCTTTACTAATTAAGTTTTGATATAAGATTCTACTTGGGTTAAATATAAATGATCACATCTCTTAAAATATATAGAGTTAGGTGGCTCATAACCTATCAAATTAAAGCTATTTGAATCTTCTTTCCAATGTCATCAATTTTGCATCAATCCAAGTTCCAAGTAAATAATTATGATTATTTTACTAACTTGATATAGTGCAATGACGATTTAGCCGACGGGAAAATACTAAAAAGGGTCGATTTTGTCTTTTTACCCCTAGGAAAATCCTAAGAGAATTTTTTGACTCATAAAAGTCCCAAAACAATTAGATTTTCATCTCTTAATCCCCCATTCTCTTCTCTCTCAAATGATAAGACAAAAAACTAAGGAAAATCAGAGCATAAGACTTCCAAGCAAGATTCTTTCAAATCTTTTCAAGATTCTTCTTCAAGGTAAGTTCTTCTCCAAGAAATTCATTCTTCCCAACTCAATTTCTTCATACAATTATGAATCATTAATAAAAATGTTAATTCTTGACCACAGGGTTTTCAAGAAACTAATTCAAGAATCTCAAAAAAGATTTTCTTGATTGTTCTCCTTCAAGCTAGAGATTCAAAGCTTCCAATCAAGTTCTTCAAAATTCTTCAAGAACCTTGTTCTTCCAGGTATATAAGGTTATTCATAGTGTTGGATCAGTTCATCCCCACGCCGTACATCTAAATTCAGTCAGTAAGAGTTAAATTCAGTATTTTACTTAAAGATTCATGAAATTCTAAATTTGAATTATATTCTTATTCTGAGTTCTGATTTCTTAATTATGATATTATGATACTTTATGCATTGAAATTATTAGGTTGTTGTTCATGCTTTTATTTCACATGAACCCTAGTTGATGATATATTGTTGGAAACCTTTGTGCATTTATTTCCATGCATTGATTTTAGAATTTTAAAGTGAGTTCAAGAGAATTTTAAAGTATCTTTTGAGAAGAGTTCAAGGGAACACAAATGATTCCAAAAGTACTATTTTCACATCGAGAAAAAACTACGATTCATGATTAGTATGACCGTCGAGTACAGAATTAATGTTTAAGCAGTATGGAATTTAGATATGCCATCAATGTTTATGTAGTATGACTTTGTGAAACATCAATGATCAGATCACAAAATAATTTCAGATATAGTTTTCATTATTACAACCTAAATATATGTTATTCAAAAGTCTTAAGAAACTTTAATGGTTCCAAATGTATCATTTTACATTTTTAAAAAATACTATTTTCAGAAAAGTATAAAGAATTTTTAGAAAGATTAGGTACAGAGCAGTTACCTCTTAAAGTGACCCTTTTGATAACTTATCTCAACTCATAGAGAGTATTTTTACTTGAGCATTGAGTTATATATATTGGGAGTAGTATTGAGCACTGATATGGAGAAGAGTTTAGACAACTCACATTCTCCATAAACCACGTAGCCAACGTGGGTTAGGATCACACCGACTTTGGGGTGACTCCTCACCGTCTTTGAGCAGACCTTTATAGTGGATCCATGAGTTGAGTTTGTTCTATACCCCGAAAAGGTATATGACAATTCTGGCAGCGTGGGCGAGACGATGTATCATCACAAGGCTCATAGTGATAGCTTGTCAGTTAGAGAAACTCCCAAGTAAAGTAAAGTAAACTAAAGTATATTTTTATATATATATTTAAGTTTAGTATTTGCTATTATTGCATCCTTGCAGTAAGAATTTAATTATTTTTCATCATGATTTATACTATATTTCAGTTGAGTTACCTTCAGACTTTCAATTAGTTATTTATTATTCAGTTATATTACATACTCATACATTCAACGTACTGATGTCATTCGGCCTGCAACTTTTTATGATGCAGATTTAGGTACTTAGGATCCTCAAAAGGAGTTGCGTTGAGATCACTTCATCTGCTCATCATCTTTTAAGCGAGGTCTCCTTGCTTCCGGAGGACTGTAGTTTTTATGAGTTATTAGTAGTAGCTTTTTGAGGTGTCATGGGTCTTGTCCCGACACTCATCTTTATACAATAAAGGCTTCATGGATAGACACCTTTGGAGAGTCTTTCAGTTTCAGATGTTTTATTTAAAACTTATGTTTCATACTTAGTATATTCAGAGATTTTGGGATTCAGTAAATTGTTGTTAAATGCTTCTTTTAGTTTGATGCTTGTGTATGATTGAGTTAGCCTTCCGCTTGTAGTTAACTAGGATGAGGGTTCACTTAGGGACCAGCAATGGTTCTCAAGTGTCGGCCACGTCTATGGTGTAGGCTCGGATCGTGACATGTACATAATTCTCCCCCAACTCCCTATAGAGGGTTAAATAATGGTTTCGCAAAGAAATCATCTAACCATATCACCAAAATATTCATGGGCTAACACACACGAAAAACTAAGAAAATCGTTTAATTACTGTAAATTGGATCCTAAATTCCCAAAATAGACTCTAAAAATAGTGAGATTGTATGTACTGCTCCCCTAACTCCCTAGAGAGGGTTCCGTAATGGTCTCACAAAAAATTCATTCGGAAGCCATATCATCAAGATATTCATGGGCTAATAAACACGAAAAACTGAGAAAATCACCTAATTCATATAAATTGTCCCCTAAATACCCAAAATAGACTCTAAAATGGTGAGATTGTACGTACTGCTCCTCCAACTCTCTGCGGAGGGTTCTGTAATGGTTTCGTAAAGAATTTGTCTGAAAGCCGTATCATAAAAATATTTATGGGCTAACACATACAAAAAATTGAGAAAATGGCTTAATTTCCGTAAATGGATCCCTAACTGTGCCCCAAAATAGAATCTAAAATGGTGAGATTGTACATACTGCTCCATCAACTCCCTATGGACAGTTCTGTAATGGTTTCAAATAAATATCGTCCGAAATTCATATCACCAAATTATTCATGGGCTAGCACAAATGAAAACTCAGAAAATCACCTAATTTCGGTAAATTATCCTCTAAATGCCCAAAATGGACTCTAAAAATGGTGTGACTGTACGTACCACTCCCCCAACTCCCTACGGAGGATTACGTAATGGTTTCGCAAATAAATCATCCAGAATTCATATAACCAAAATATTAATGGGCTAACACGTACGAAAAATTGAGAAAATCGCCTAAATAATGTAAAATGGCCCCTAAATGGACATAATGGACTCTAAAAATGTTGAGACTTTACGTACTACTCCCTCAACTCCCTACAGAAAGTTCCGTAATTATTTCACCAAAAAGTCATCCGGAAGCTATATCACCAAAATATTAATTCATGGGCTAACACAGATAAAAAGCTGAGAAAATCGCATAATTCCAGTAAATTGGCCCCTAAATGCCTAAAATAGACACTAAAAATGGTGAGGCTACATGTATTGCTCTCCCAACTCCCTACCGAGGGTTCCGTAATGGTTTTGCAAAAAATTCGTCCAGAAGTCATATCACCAAAATATTCATGGACTAACACACACGAAAAACTGAGAAAATCACCTAATTCCATAAATTGGCCCCTAAATGCCCAAATTATTTCACTAACTCTCGAGTGTCTTTGATTATGAAATAAACTTTAGTTCACTGCAAATCTAAAAATCATTTGAAATTGGGTTTGAATTGTTTAAGGAGCTAAAATAGTTTAACTTATACGTCACGATCGATTGAATCTGTTGAAATTAAATCTTTGCGAGGCTAGATTATTGAACTCGTTCTGGTTTCTGGTTGTTGGTGTTGGAGTGATATGAGTTAAAACTTGAAGGAACAATTATTCCGCCATTAAAAATTAGGGGTCGTTTGGTACAAATATTAATAACGCATGGATTAGTAATGTACTAGTGTTTGGTTTACTACTTCCTATCTAATCTTATGTTTGGTTTAAAACTCTACCAAAAGCTTCTTTTCGATTATACCCTTGAGTTATTATGAGATTTCATTTTTTATATAATTGGGTCAAGATAGATAACTGTCGCACAATTATTATTTTTATGGCCTTCTAACTAGCCAGAAGAAGAATAATTTTGTCGATATGTTTGTTATTTCTCACTTGAATTATTTGAGGGTAAATAATTGTCATCTTGATAAATTGATCACTCATAAAACATCAATTTTCAATTTTTTTTAAAAAAATCATCTATTTTTAAAATAAAAAAGAT
>JAJONR010016835.1:0-15746 GCA_029582245.1 Solanum etuberosum
TTCTTCACTCGACTTGACTCAAACCCAAACACAAAAGTAGAAGGAAGAAAATCTCCACAATATACTTAACCAACTTGCTCTTTATGTAGTTCTTCACTCGACTTGACTCAAACCCAAACACAAAAGTAGAAGGAAGAAAAGTTCCGCGATATACTTAACCAACTTGCTCTTTATGGTAGTTCTTCACTCGACTTAACTCGAACCCAAACACGATAGTACGAAAGTGGGACAAAAAACATCCCTCACCCCATCAAAGCCACGACTAGGTGACATAAAGTTTAAATGCACAATGTTAACACTTGATAATACAATGTCTAATAACAGCAACATCAAAAGAAAGTTGCAAAGAATGGGAAGAAGTAAGTTCAAAGTAGATCAATTTTCTTGATGAAGCCTGTAATTGTACAAATGTACATTTTGCCAGATTTCTCAACATACAAGATACCAGAAAGGACTATTTCTATCCTACACTAAAAAAAGAACATAATGGACCAACTGGAATTTATAAACTTTCCTTCCTGCTGTTCTTTGCAAATGCCATTTTGGTTTTTGCTTATTGATATAAAGTTCTTGTAATGAATTTAAGATGTTTCAAGATGACCATTGATCAGGCACGGTGAGAAAATAGCTTGTCATCGCTTTTCTGAATCTTTTCTTGTATTGTATCGGAGAAACAATAGTTGGTAATGCATTCTTTGGTCCACCAAGTATGCCGGATGCCTTAACCCATGTCTCCAAGTGCTTGTCCCAAGTATATTGTCTCATGAAATCAATGATCCCTAAGACTAGCTCCTTGCGCTCTTCGTCCACCCCAACTAGCAAAGAGTAATCCATCACATCAACTGACTGTCAAGAAGAGAAACTTCATTAGTCATCACTCAAACTATAAGCATAAAGAAGAGAAAGAGGCGACTCAACTCAATGGAGCTAATAAACATTTTACTTCAGCACTAATAAACAAATGTAAACCAGCTATAAGAGAACATTTTCAATCAGTTTAGCGCCTTTCACTCCAACAAACGTTTTGCCAGTGCCAACCTAAAGTATTCGTTGATAAAGTTCTCACAAAACCAAAGGACACTAGTGTGCCCTCCCCATCATCACATTTCTTACATAGTACTTAGGATACTATGCTTCTAAGTTCTAGGAGTCTTTTAGACTATTAGAGGTCATTATGCCAGTGGGAGATATAGAGAAAATTTTGTATTGATGAATTTAATGGACAAACTTGATCAATGAAGATTCATATACCCAACCTGAACTTGTTTGGGACTGACGCACAATAGTAGTTGCTTTAATATAATAAAAGAAATCTTGAGATTCAAAGTTGGAAGCTGAGCAGTTACCGCTAAAAAGGATGTATCATTCCAAATAGCTCTCTCCAGACTTCTTTTTGCTTTGCTTCCAAGAAATATAGGTTTGGTACGCAATGTTTCTAAAAGATTCATGTCCAACAACACACTGTTTACCCCAGTTTTGTCTGCATTGTAACGGGACCTTAGAGAGCCCTTAAGATCATAGACCTTAGATATTGTTCTTCCAAAAAAGAGATTCTCCATCACAATCAAGTCCATTTTCATTTCCCTGCCTCCTGTCAAATGTTTGACTGAAACCTAGTATATACAGCATAAATTAAAACAAGATTCTGCACCAAGTTAACATTATCAAAACGAAAGGAGAAGTATTTCTATTCACCACCAAACCAAGCTGCACAGCACAGACACAAAGAGAGAAAGAGAAAAAGGGAGTCCAACCTGATATATTCCCAGAACTTTAGCAAGGCAAGTTGGACTTCTTGAGCTAACAGAATCTGTTAGATATTTGAAGTAGTTGGGTCCAAATTCTTCAAAAGATTCTAACTCAGTTTTTTGAACTTGTTTTATGATGAATCTTTCATCCAATGACTTAGCGAAATAAGCATTGCTCTTTCCGCCTTGAGCGCTCCATCTCTTACAACGGCTTAAAGACCGTATAAAGTCCAGTTCATCAGGACAGTATCTCTTCCTGAGAGCATCAAACTGCTTAGCAAAGTAACAAGTGACAGAAAACTTCACCTTTCCGCCAGCATTTGAAGATTCGTCCTCAAAAGAGATCCTTAGGTGAGGGGAGGTCTTGGAATCTGCAAAGATGGAACTAATTGTACTGGAAGCATCTTCAGAACCATGGCTTCCATGATGGATATAATCCATGTCTAGAGAGCCAAAAGACTGCCATCTTGAAACATTAGAGGCCACTCCATTCTCCTTCCTGATGCCATTTGTGCTCCAACCCCTTTCAGACACATTTGGCTTATCAGTCACCCGTTCTTTATACTCTTTGGAAGTAAGAGCATACGATATTATGCTAGTAGGTTCATTGTCATAAACAGCTATTACAATGTCATTGAAGCCATTGTGTGGAACCATTAACCTGGGTCCATCATGTATAAGAGATGCATAAGAAATAAACGAGGGTGATGAATTCATTAGGAGATTAAACTTCTGAGCCTCATTAGGTGACATTAGAGAATAAGTTCTCTGAACACTGATAACAGGGTCTCTGATCATATTTCTATAGTCTCCAGAAGCATGAAAAGATCTAATTGCTGATAAATGCAGTGAAGAAGGTGGCAATCCATTCCTGATTCTTTCTTGAAGTCTCAGTGCAGAGTCGAAGGAGTTAACTCGTGCTGGTGATTTTACCCTTGCAATAGGAGGATAATCAAGTTGACTCAGTTGTCTGAAAGGAGCAGCTTCAGATCCATATCGTTGTAATGTCATATTTAACAGAGCTTTTTTGGGAGATCGGTCAGTACCAGTCCAAGCAGAATCTATCTGATCAGAAAGAACAGAACCAGCTGAAGGAGCTCGTTCCAAGGGTGTTCCATTAACTGCATTTTCTCCTCCCATATGCATGTCATGCGTTTTCTCGAACTCACATGAGGTAAACATGGACTCTTCCAGCCCACAAGGTGACCCATGAGTCTCCTCCTGTTCAGACTGAAAAGGTTTCTGAGGATATTCATCTAAGTTTGACAATTCAGGTTCGGTCTCTTCATAGACATGCTCGAGAGGGTCATTTTTCAGAAACATGTCATTTCTCCAATCTATCAGCTCACTACAAGATCCAGTATACTCTGAACCAGAGGTCTCTTGGAAGAGAGATTCCACAGATAAAAGACGACGATCCCAAACATGTGAAGCAATCACAAGGGAATGCCTCAAACGATTTAGTTCAAGAATGTCAACCACTGCCTGCCCTCGTTCTGAAGTTTCTGCATCAGCAGTTTGAAGCAAGTCCTGTTGTAGAAACAAAAAGAAGCAGCAAATATAAGGAAGAAGAGCACATTTATCCTACACACTTGAATACATATAATTTGCCATGAAAAGGAACATGCAGAAGTATTATACATCAATCTCCAATTGGTGCTTACATGGTAATCGCTCTTTTCTTTCATAAGTAAGTCTTTTAACTCCATGATGCAGTCATCCAGCTCAGGTTTATCAGATAGATCATGTTCTAAAGAGGATCTTTTCTCTTCAATCCTGCGAAAAGCACTGGATATCTCTGCATACAAGGCTTTGGCTTTGCACAATAGCTACAGGAAGCATAATATAGTATTAATAAGAAATATTGGAAGCTAAAACTAAAAATAAAAAAGACGACCAGAAAAATCCCAAACATGCAGCATCATTGCACCTCATCTGTTTCTTTCCGTAACCAATCCTGCTCTTCGTAGCTATTGAACATAAGAGTTGATGGGGGTAGACAAACTGACAGAATATTAATAGGAGAATAGCGGAAGAATGCAATCAGACTTCCACACCTGTAAAGGCAAATGGGGAAATTTTATTCTCTAAATAGCAGCTGCAAATCCAACAATTGAATGATCGGAGTGATTGCACATTACTGGCAGACGACAAACTACATTGTTAAGGTATAGTACGATGTACGCACCCATAAAACCGGAGGCAGTCCCGTTGGAGAGAATGACCACAGCTAGCGACACGGTTGGCAGTTGCATTGTTTGAAAAACTAAGATCCAAGAACTTACCAAATGAGAGTCCCCAAGCAGCATCTGACATTACTACTCTGTGAGTTGCTTGTGGGACTCCTTCTATATGGGCACACTTGAGGCATCGATGCCACATCCATATCTTGTTGTCCCACTCACCAGGCAGCTTCACTGAGGGTTGCCGTCTAACATGTATAGTAAGGTTCCCTTGCTGGTGTGTATAACAAATGACATGGTCCTCAGCTGGTTCCTTGCATGATTGACAGGAAGGTATCTGGAACATGAAGTGCCATACATAAATAGCTCGAAAGTACTAAAATTGGACATAACAAGATGACTTCTGTCAACTTTTACCTGACCAAAAAGATCATCCAGAAGATATCGCCCGAGTGGCTTGTCAAAAGAGCCATAAAACTTTATGCGAAGAAGCCGAGAACGTTCACATACACTTCCATTTAGAATACATCGACTTGAAAATGATACTAGTATGCTTTGACGACTGTCAGCAGCTGAATATAATTCATTAGAGGGTTCAAATTCATCTGATATCTCAAGCTTTGACAGATCTGGCGATTCTCTTGGTTGAAACTCCCCTTGACCTAAAGTTACTCGTGATCCTTCACTGGTATGATTTTTGATTTCAACAGATTCAACAGGTATATCATGTGCATGAAACAATGGTAAATTTTCAAGGCATGAAGTAGAGAGAACATCTCTATCTCCAGAATCATCTAGGGTGGTTGGATCTTTAAAAGGAGGGTAATGATGCTTCACCAACGATACTGGTAACCCAACGTCCGCATTGCAGCTGGCAGATCCTACATGATTCTGTGGGCCATTACCAACTCTATGTTGTATTGCCGAGGAAGCAGTATGAGAAATCACTGAAATAGTATTATCCGCAGATGTCATCTCTGGTATGGCAATTGAGGGAATTACGGAAACTTTAGGTAGACTAGCACCCTCATCAGCAAGGAATGATGTCTCAAGGGACAGATGATATGCCGCAAAGACTGCATACTGGAAGACATTCTTCACCTTCTTGAGCTCTTCACAACACAGACCCCTCAGCAAGACCTACAAATGTCAAATGAAAGGATAACTAACATCGGTTTACAAATTCAACCTCTTGATATTTAAACTAAGATATAACTGCTGATCCTTTATGACAATGCAGTCTTAAGATCTTTTTTTTCCTTAGTTGATATTTTTTTAACTCACATAACCATTTATGGAAACTCAAGACCATGGTAGGGATCAATTCAGTGACTAAAGAACAGGATGAAAGTTAATTAAGCATTTTCAGAATCAATACAGCATTTTAGACTGGTACCTGATGATTAGCTACAGCTGATCAAAGCATAAGCAACCTACAAAATTTTACTAGAGTGATAATCCACTATGGCAGATGGTGTACGTTATAAGTGACCACTTCTATTTCACCAAGTTCTTGTAAAATGTCCACTACTTGGAATTGAGAATGTTCAGTGACATGGAAGAAGTCATCAGACACAGCCCAATATAAGTATTTTATTTAAGACAAATGATTAATAATAGTAAAGTATGTGTAGACTATAGATGCAAGGGAGTCTAAAACTAAAAGAGAAAGGTGATATTATAAAGTATAGGTATTTTTCGAGTAGATATGATGTAGGTCTGATTTGTACAGAAGTACTCACAGACCAAACAGAAAGATGAGAGTAGATGATTTGCTCTAGTGAATCACTTGGATTGCATTGCTAGCTTACACTGGACAAACATGAGTGTACAAGAACTGATCAATTTCACTCTATGGTTTTCTTTGGTTTATACTGTCTTCTCTTTTCCCTCCCATTGCTCCCGAGGAAAAAAGTTGTCTTCCCTTCAAGAAAACACTTACTTTCCATGATATAGCTTCGCCCCCAAAAAGCATGTTTTTTTTCACCGACGCACAAAGAAAATATTTTGTTGTGTCAAGGTTTGCCGTGAATAGTAAGACCACTGATCCTTTTCAATTACATCATTAAGATGCCCCAAATGACACTACATGAATAAGCATTTCGTGAATGTTTGTTGTTATAGCTCTTGGGAACATGAAAACGCCGAATTAACATTAAGATGTCCAGGGCATAAAAGTTAGTCAGTGAATTCAAATCATTTATGAATTGCAAGCACAACTATAATCATAGGAGTATTGTATATTGTGGATTCAAAAGTGTGGAAAGAAGTGGACATGTCGCGCTCAGAGACTGGTCTAAAGCACTTCCAAATAAATTACATGACAAGCAGGTGAAATTTGAAATTTATCCATTCATGGGAAGAGAAGACCAGCAGAACAACCAGTCCGCTCTTTGTTCTGTTTCTAAGGCTTCTTTCAGTTTCTTAGTAAGAGTGGGCGAGGGTGACTTGCATAAATAGTAGACGTAGGCGATAAATAAGAGAATATCAAAGAGCTAAGCCATAGAGAGTTTCACAATTTTAGCACAAGGTACTTTTTGAATCCAATGTACTTATGAAATATGCATGATATAAGTCTTAATTAGAGCTCAAACATTTAAAAGTTTTAGCAGAAGAAAAAATAATTTTTAAAGTCTGAGGCAGAGAAAATTACCGTGCAACCTAAACGCCTGGGACAACCATCAAAAAACATCAAAGTCTTTGATGGCTTCTTGTTGAACTGGTTTGGAGGTTCATGCTCTTCAGAAATTTTTTCTAAATGAAAGAGCTCACAATATCCCAATCTAGCCATGGCTATGTTATCGATGGACGGGGTTATAAGAGCACCAGTGCACCTGGCTATCCGCTCCAGCAGTGGCCGCTTAACATTTAACACCAAAGAGATCTCTTTTTCCAGTAGATACTCCTGAGCATGAGAAGATACACTTTTCTCCACAAGTAGCACATTAGGATGGTGGGCCTCAATTTTTGAAACAATCATCTTCAGATGCTCCCTTTCCTGTTAGAATAATATAACTCATAAACTTGTCCCTAATTACTCTTATCTCAAATTCTCGAATCATAGAAAGATAGCTACCAAATACCTGTTGCAATAATGTGTTAAAAGATGCCAACTGATTGGGAACTTTTTGGTACTCAAGTGCTCCTCCTAACAGAAGCAATCTAGCATTTTTGCAGTGTGAATTCATTCGCTTGTGTTTAATATTCTTCGTACAGACTACTCCTTTAACAAGGGTGCTGCATTGAAACAAAACTGAATGATGAGACATGACTAGCCAAGCCTAGATGCAAATGTTTAAAGAAAAGACTAATTACCTCTCCCTTGGATTTCCAGAAGCTACACATTTCACCTTTACATAATAACCAGGATCCATGCTGCCTCCTTCACTAGTATCTGGCTTCACAAAATTTGCAGCTTGCCATGCTAGTGATGTAACTATGTCAACCCAGTCATCAGAACCGCTTTCTTTCCCCGACTTTACTCCTTCACCTTGCAATAACTGTAAGACAAGAGCCCTGAAATGGCCCTGTACAACAGCTTTCATAGGTTCCTTGTGATCCACATGCTCTTTATCCATGGTGGTAAGGCTTGCACTTGAAGAAAATATTGCAGCCGATTCTCCAATCTCATCGTCCTCATCATCATATGTGAAGAAATTATTTTCATCCTCATCATCTTCATCAAGTGGAGGAGGAAACCATATGAGATCACTATTTCTAAGATCGAACGGCTTTTGCTGTTTCTCTAACTGGTTGTGATACACAGACAAATTTTCAACACTGGCATCAGCAGTCTCTGGATCCTTCGTCCTTTTCTCAAGCCTTCTTAAAACATATGAGGCTTCTTGATCAAAGGGACCATTATTCTGAGACCTTGGGGTCTCATTTTGATCTTGCTGTACAGAATGCCCAACTCTATTGGAAGTAAAACGAATCCTAGAGGGGCTGTCCGATGGACTTGATCCAGCTGACCTTAAACTGTAAAATTCATGTCTAGTACTAACACTACTCGAATCTATATCTGAAGTATCATGAAAATAGCTACTTGACGGACTAAAAAATTGGCTTGTTGAATCCCCTCCTTCGTCTTCATCACTCCTAAAATTATTAGCAAAAGAGTAACAAATTTTATTACCAACAAGACTAACAATTTCTGTGTCCCAAAAGCAGCTTACAACAACATACCAAGTGTAATCCACAAGTGGGGTCTGGGGAGGGTAGAGTGTATACAGACCTTACCCCTACCTCGTAGAGATAGAGGTTGTTCCAAATAGACCATCGGCTTAAATAAAGCATTCCAAGCAGTTTGAAAAAGGAAATAGAAAAATGAGAGCAATAACAACAACGAAACAATGTGAAATGGAGAGCAGTAAACAACACGCAGAGGAAAGAACAATAATGACAATAAAATAATGTGATAATCAAAGAACAAAAAACACAGCTGATAACCAAAACCGAAGAACAAGAAACTACAAGAATAGTTTGATTGGACTCCACACTCAACTGAAACAAATGTGAGTACTGTTCAATTCACATATAGGTAAATGAGCAAAAGGATTATAAGTTGAATATCCTAGAAGAGAACATAGATATGACACATCATTTCATATTTGCATCATCTGCTACTTCCAAGATAAAACATCTCTGGGTACTAATCCAAAACAAATCTTGAGAAAACATAAAAGTTCCAATCTCTAGTACAAACAATGTCAGAGGCTTAAAAAACTAAATCAACAATAAGAAAATTTAATGATTATGCAGGATATATTTTCTTCCATCTAATATTAACAGATGTCAAAAGCACATCACATTGATAACAAAGTTAATACAAAAACTACAATATGATACCCTTGTTCAGTACCTGCTTGGCGAGTGACGTAGAGATATCGGAGACGGATGACTTGAAAAGGTTGTAAAACTACTCTTAACTGGTGTATGTGAAGAATAACCATCAAATCTGTCACTATTGAATTTTGGTGATGTTGATTCTGTGCTTTCTCTAGGAGACTCAAAAGGATAAGTTTTGTCTCTATACTTCCCAACACCATTATTCCAAGTCCTTAACTCAGAACAAAACTTGCAAGACTTTATACCAACCACTTCCCCTTCTGATCCAGATGCAACAACATCCAAACATCCATTACTGTGCGTACAACAATCACCACAGAAAACTCCATTGCAAATTTGGCAATTGTACTTGTTGCAAGAATCAGTAAACCTCATCTTGCATTCCCAACAGGTTTTTCCACTGTCAACATCCATGTTTAATCCACTCGTTCCCCACGAAATCCAAGATTTAACTTTCTCAATCAAATAAAAAATTGAACTTTCAGATACTCCCATAGAGTGGAAGTAATGAGTAAACCCCACCAAGAATGACAACCAATTCTGACTCAATTTATCAAAGTTTATAACTTTTTCTCCTAATCTGTATCTAAACACAATGGAAACTATCAAACCCCACAACAAAAAATGGGGGGTTTCTTTTTTTTCTTTTCTGCAATTTACATAAAGTATAAATCTTTTTTCTTTAAAGAATGTATGTGAAAAAAAATTCCCTCAAAATCACTATATATTGGAAAGGGGGAAAACAGATTACAGTAATTTAGAGTGACACCACGTATGGTATGTACACCAATGACATGACTTGGAAGTATAAAATCTTGAAAACAAATAAGGAGTGAAATTAAAGTGCTTTTGACCAATCTATAGATATTCAAACCTAAACACATAAGCTCAACCAATCCCAGAATCTTCAACAATAGTTCCCAAGATCCAATTTTTCATTACAAGAAACACAAAATCCAGAGCTAGGTACCCATATAAACTAGTTATTATACTTACCAAAATCCCAAAAAACAAGAACCCCACCAACAGAAAAGTGTCAAGAAACACAAAATCCAGAGCTTGGTACCCAAATAAACTAGTTAAACTAACCAAAAACCCAAAAAAAACAAGAACCCCACAAGCAGAAAAGTGTCAAAACAAAAGAATCCAGATCAAGAAAACACAAAAAAGGATTAAAGTTCCAATCTTTGATGAATTATAAATGGATTTAAAGAAAAAAGAGTACAAAAATGAAAAGGAGAAAAAGGAAGAGTATAGAAGAGAAATTTTTCCCTTTTCTAGTGGCTCTAATCTCCATGTACATTATAACCATAATCTGCTGCTTCTGCTTCTTCAACAAGAACAATATTTTATCTCTCTTTCCCATTTTCCCTAGCATGGCTTTTGCTTTCAATTTCATTTTTCACTTCTCAAACTAACATTAAAATAATAATCCATTAAAATACACTTTTTTGTATTTGTGTATATCAACATGCAGCTTAGCAAAATAGAAATCCACATGCATATATACAAAAAAAAAAATCAGTACAAAATACAACTCTCTTTTTCTAATGAGATTTTGCTTTCTATCACTATCCACTTTATCTTTCTTAAGGTTTATGTTCAAGAAAATGACACCCTTTTTTTGAACCTGTTGTATATTCTTTTCTCACTCATTGGTTAGAATTGGAATTTATTATCAAGCTACTACTATATAATATAAGATAATGTTAAACTTTTGTTCTTATGGATCTTTCTTTGTTTTTTTTTTCTTACCTGCGGTTTGGTATTTGCCTGAAATTGATTTTTAAATTTGTGTTAGATAATTTCATATTGGGAGAAAACTTTTTCTAATAAAGTGATTTTGTATTTAGAAGGGCTTGAACTCGAAATATGAGGTTAAAAGATGAAAGAAATGATTTAGAGGATTCAATAGTTTAATGACTTGCTTAGATTATCTAAGAGGTAAGGCCTTCTTCTATCATTGATCGTAACTTTGTTTAAAGTTTCAATTTTGAGAGAGCACATTTTCGTATTTAATTGTAGTCTCAACATGCACATGAAATCCTTTGCCATGGGCTAAGATTCAACGTAGGACCTCGCTAAAAGCTAAAGTTGTTAGAGAAAGCATGTACTCACATGCGGATTTGATCTTTTTCATTAACCGAGCATGTAAAAATTCTTTTTTATAATGGATGAAATGAGATTCGATGCACACTCTCATATGCAAGTCTTGTTTTTTTTTCATGGATCAACGATAAGACCTTTGACGGTTTCGATACCATGTTGAAATACGTAAATCATTTAAAGGTTTAAGTTATTAAAAAGTATATTCTTATTTTATTTATTTGTTTTGGTTTCTCACATGATGTTCGATATCCACATTGGAATCGACTAAATCTGAATTTGCACCGAGAAATTCCATATTGAAGGGTAAAGCCTCCCTAACAAAGGCGACTATGTATTCGGCTAGAATCAAATCTGAGATTTATGATCAATTTAGCTACATCCTCAACAACAGAGTATGAAATTAAAAGTATTCTTCTTTCTTGATTATTTAATTCCCTCTCAACCAGTTCTATATTCTTTTCTCACTCATTGGGATTTATTATTATTAAAAATTATAACATATAATATTAAATCTTTTGTTCCTGTGAATCTTATTATTATTTAAAGAGTATTGAATTTCTTGAGCTGCTATTGGTCAGAAACAGAGAATGGAATTAAGTATTATGTCTACTATGTCAGCTATGCGGAATGAAATAGATAAGGATATTTTTTTTGAGTTTTTATATAAATTAATTAACTTTATTATTTTAATTTAAAAATTAATTAATATTTTAAATTAATTTTAAATTATTATCTTTATCTTATGTACCGATCGGTGAGATTTTTTTATTTTTTATTTTCAAATATTACGTTGGAATTTTGTCACCATGTTACTTTGCTTGCGTGTTGCATGACCTCTTATGGTTGGTAAAATTTTCTTTCGACGTTAGTGAGAAAATGACAACTTTTTTTCATAGTTTTGATTTTTTTAAATAAATAAATTTGTTTATTTAAAGATAAATATGTAAATAAGATTTAATAGAAATATTAGTAGTATATTAGGAGTCATGTTCACTAATAATAATATATTCGTTATATTTTTACAAGTGAAATCTGCAAAGATATAGTGTATATATTTAGTAGATTTTTTTTTCTTTTAAATTAAAGAAATCGCAAATATAAGGGAAGTATTTCAAATCTAAAAAAATGGTAACATAAAAAATTATACTAGGCACCAACAATAGATTAAAAATAGGAAAAGTAGCACCTTAGAAAATTATATCAAACTCTAATAAATAAACCTAAAATAACAAAATTGCAAATTGAACCTCTAAATTTGAGTTCCCGCTAAATCATTTTTTTCACAATTTTCTTCAAATATAACTAAGAAGGCTTGTTAAATATTTGAAAGAGATTAAAAGTGTTTACTTTGATTAAAATCACTTAACAATTTATTTAAGAGATTACTTTAAACCTATACTAAATACTAAACATAAAGAACCATTTTTATTATTTTTCTTATGCTAATAGAGAAAAATTGTATACCTTTTCTTTTGGAAAGAAAAAAAAAAAGATAAATATGAAAATTACGATAGTCAAATAACCTAATTTTAAGCTTATGATAAAATATACATTTAATCTAACTTAATGGAGTACTAAAGTTTTTTTTTTTTTTTTAGAACCTTCAGAAAAATTTATAGTTGTTATTTTTTAGTGCTCATTAGATAAATCGCTCTTATGCAATAGCTCATAAATTATACAAGAGTCACACTAGAAGTCAATGACGGAGTCAGAATTTTGACTATGAAGTGTCAAAAATATAAAGAAGTAAAATCCCGTAGAAGTTAAAGAGTGTCAATATGTAATATATATATATATATATATACATAGAAAAAAGAATTTGTATCTAGCTAGTGTAATTTTTCGACAAAAAGGTATCGATCAACACATATATGTGGCTCTGCCACTGCTAGAAGTACTCCAGTGTGACGAGTTTGATTGAAAAGACATTGATGAAGGTTTCAATTAATAATCTCTCTTATAAAATACCACATGCTACACCAGCGAAACTTAATCACCAAGGTAGAGTTGTATAAAGCCCTAATGTAACTGAACGAAGTGGAAAACCCGCAATACGAGAGCAAAAATCTTCTGTGTGTAAGAAGAAAAGCTTATTCGAGTTAGGTAGGATGTAGATCGAGCGCAATAAGCTACAGAAGTGATTATTTCGCTTTGGAAGGAAAAAAACATGTCAAATAAGGCTGACTTTTCGCGGTTGATCGCACTTCGCACCTAAAGGAGTCGGTCCTTGTGAGGAGGAGGACTTTTCTCTTGCTGTAAAAAGTGCTTACTCATGGTCTATCATGCAATTGATGATATCATTTTGGACTAGTTTCCAGGCATACGCCAACCATACATACCGCTTTCTCGTTCAGGAATTTTTTGAGATTAAGGTTCGAAAGGACCGGGCGGCGATGAAGTATGAGTCTAAAGCACTATATGCAGAGCTGCCTTAGCTCAATAGATCAACGAATCAGGAGATGACTTCTTAAACGTTCGGAAATGGAAAAGAGTTGCTTTAGACACGGACCACAAACCCACGAACCTAATAGTTGGATCCATGAGAAGACAGGAGAAAGCCATTCATTCCGGTCATTGAGCCCGGATTATCATTCTTGCGGATTCAAATAGTGTATTTTTGCTAATTGATTTTGAGATAACCAAAGTCAAAACAAGTATCATAGTGATAACATCAAAATGAACAAGTAAAAATGTTTATAAAAAAAGAATTTTATGATTATTCCCATGTTGATAATAAATTAACGGATTTCCATAAATTAATAATAAGTATGAAGTTGACATTATTTTTTGAGGTACTAATTGAAAATTTCATTTTAATAGGATAAAAATCCTTCTTGATATAGTTCTATTTTCTAAATTATTCCAATTATTTTTGTCTTCCTTAATTTTTTTTAGAACAAAAGACATTAATTATAAATGCTACATATGTTCAATAATTTAATGGATGTTCTTTTCATATCTTACTACTTTTTATTCGAACCTATCGACTAACCAATGGCGGGGATTTTCTTTTTTATTTTCATTGTATAAGAATTATTAAAACGTACTCACGCCGAACATTTATACTGAATGATATCAAGTTATATGGTTAAGTAATTTATCGTACCATATTTAAGTAAGAATATCTATATACACATAAGGTTACAAACATGCGTCATGTATATATTGAAATTTAAATTTGATTTCAATTTAATTTTTAATTAATACTAAATTTTAAAAAGGCATTTTCAAGAAAGATTTGCATTTGGCTTTTCACATAATTGATGTTTTTTGCTTTCTTTACATATAGTCAGACTTGTTATAATAATATTCCATCATAACATATACTAGCAATTATTTTTAGGGTAGAAACTTAGCTTAAAAATAAAGCACCATTTTTGTCATTTTCTCTAAATAAAGTATATACATATTTACATCATTTTTTCCCAAAGTTTTCCTCTTTTCACGTCTTTTCCTATTTCTTCACATTTTATGAAAACACATGTAACCAAACAAAAAGAGAAAACGAATGTAAAAAGTGTTTGTCAACCACTCCAAACGGTAGTTGACAGTTCGATGTATTAAGTTTTTGCTATACGTAAAATATAGAAAAAAGATGAATCATAAGCAATTTTATTCTATATTATTTGTAAAAAGCTATTTTTACCACTCAGACATGTAATTTTCCAATTATATAACAATAATTTTATCAGTTACGTCAAGACTTCTCTCGTTAGAAGTAACTCTAATAATAGTAGCCCATTAGAATGTTGTGTCCAAACAGTTTATTTCCCCTCTTTAGGGCTAGGTATAAAATATCGAAAACCAAATTATCGAATTGAGTTAAATTTTTTGATAATTTGTAATTCGGTATTTGGTATGGTATTTGAGAGTAAAATTTTAGAATTATGGTATTCGGGTTTGGATTTGGTATGAGATATTAATACCATTTGGTTTTCGACATTTCTCGAATACTAAATTATTTACTTAATAAAGTTCATATATCAACATATTCATTACTCATTAGTAGGGGTGTTCGTGGTTCAGTTTGGATCGGTTATTGGTTAAAACCAAAATCAAACCAATCTAGTTGGTTTTTTAAATTTCTAAAACCAAACCAAACCAAACGAAAAAAATAACCGTCGGTTTGGTTATTGACGGTTTGGTTCAGTTTTTCTGGTTTTTTCGGTTTGAAAGTAATAAATTATTGAGGACATACGTATCTTGATAGACACAAAAACCTAGTACATGAACAATCCACAGAAAAGCTATTGTTGGTTCAATTAAGCAATTAAACAATACTAGAGTTATTGTTGGTTCAATTAAGCAATTAAACAATACTAGAGTTATCATTACACGAACAAAGTGATTCAATTAAGAGAAAATGTGACTATCTTATGAAAGGTATGGTAGGTAAAGACTAAAGTGATGAATTTTGATTGACTTGGACTTAGGACTGTAATAGTTGGACTAAAATTTAAGTGTTGGGCTTGAGAAAATGACAAAGTTAAAGACTTAAGTTACTTAAAATTTAACAAAAAAATTATATTTTATTTATGAATAATATATAAATAATTATAAATTTATATATCTAATCTATCGGTTCGATTTGGTTATTTTTGCAGTTGTATTTTAGTAAAACCAAAACCAAACCAAATAATATCGGTTTTCTTAATCGGTTTGGTTCGGATTGCGGTTTGGTTTGGTTTTTTAATCATAACCATGAACAACCCTACTCATTAGTACAAGTCCAAAGAGAAGGTTAAAGAATAAGCATGAACAATCCAAATACATATGTCTTTTAGTTGTATCAATTTGTTTTTCTTGATATCTTATTACTTGTTGATATTCTATTATATCGTGCCTCCACATAAAAAAA
>JAJONR010016836.1:0-15239 GCA_029582245.1 Solanum etuberosum
CCTGAAGAAGGCTTTTTAGTGGATCCAACAATTCAGTTGCATGTTATACTCCGGCAAGCTATAGAGCGGCTCTGGCAACGTGGGTAAGACGTTGTATCATCATGAGGCTCATAGTGATGGTTTTCGATTAGAGAAACTCCCTAGTTAAGTAAAGTAAATTATATTTTTATTTATATATTTCAGTTCAATATTTACTATTGTTGCATTCTTACCGTAAGAGTTTAAATGATTTTCATCATGATTTATATTATTCTTCAGTGAGTTACCTTCAATCTTTCAGTTCAGTTATTTATTTTATTCCGCCCTATTAATACTCGTACATTCAATGTACTGGTGTCATTCGACCTGCATCTTTTCATGATGTAGAGTTAGGTACTTAGGATCATCAACAAGAGTTCCATTGACATCATATCATCCGCTCGTCAGCTTTTGGTGAGACCTCCTTCCTTTCGGAGGACTCCACTTTTATGATTTATTAGTAGTAGCATTTGAAGGTGTCATGGATCTTGTCCCGACACCTATCTTTATATAGTAGATGGTTCATACATAGAAAATCTTGGTCAGTCTTTCAGTGTTCAGTTTCAGATGTTTTATTTAAAACTTTATGTTTCATACTCCGTATTTTCAGATAGTTTTGAGATTCAGTAAACTATTTTAACAATTCTTCAGTTTTGATGCTTCTGTATGCTTGAGTTAGTTTTCCGCTTAGTAGTCAGCTAGGACAAGGGTTCGCTTGGGGACCAACAACGATTTTTGAGTGTCAACCACATCCAGGGTGTAGGCTCAGGACGTGACAGTTACAATCATTTTCAAGGGTGTGGTTTGTACGACGGAAACTATTGTACATGAAAATTATTTTAAGAAAAAGCCTAAGCTAGAAAAAGCCGCTCAAATTGGGAAAGAGAAAGTGGCAGGGGGAGATAAAATGGGAGTCTATGGGATGGGTTCTACAAATGAGTTACGATTTCTTAAATCAGGATTAGAAGGTACTGGATAGTAATGCGAAGTCGAGATAATTGATGGTGTTCAAATAGCACAGATTGTATGGGCCTTGGAAGAGTCTGGGGTATAGCAAATTGCTCAAAATATAATATTTTCAAAAAAAGCGATGTTGCCCGTCGCTTTTTTAAATCATTTATCTGGAACTGTTAACTCAATAGGGCGTCTCTATCCATTGCAAAGTTCTTTAATACGAGGACAAAGAGACATAAATAGACTTTTTTGTTAAAAAAATTTCAGATTTTTTTTGAGTAAAACGTTCTTGTCCATCATTTTCAAAGCGTTGTTGTTCGTTGTAAATTGAAAATCAATGAGGCTATTTACCACATAAGTGATGGACTACATCTTTTTGACCTTTTTTTTAGGCGTTCTTTTAGTACTGAAGTGGGGGTTCTTCTAGCTCTCCCCCTCCTTCTAGGTTGTTCAAAATGAATAGGTTTCACTTGTTGTTTCGGCATTCACACATGTCCAATCTGTTGACATTCTTCACAAAACTCATGCTTCCAATTAAATACTATATCTTATTGGAATTGTCTGATCTCCTTTCCATCACAGACCATAACCTTAGTAGTAAGAGGTTTAGTGACATTATCTTGTATCAGTATCCTTACATAGGATATTCTCATATGTTTAGTAGTGCATTCATCATGGAAGGTATCTCAGAGAGAAATTCGATCTTTATTAAGTTCAGACTCAGGAGTCTATGGTTTGAGGATCAAAGGTATATACATTATTAACGGAGTATGGACCATCATGGAAGAGCTTCTTTGTGTCCTCCTTCGCATGGGATCTAGTAATATAGTAACCTTCATCATGATAGAAAATCTCAGGTTTGTTCACATCTTCCCACATTGAACCAATGAATCCCCGCATATCTAGGGGTATCTCTTACTGCATACACAACTAGAGCACTACTTCATCGATCTATTTCCTTCACTACCTTAATTTTCTTTCTCTAAATTGACCGCTATTGTTTCGTTCACTAGATCGGGTGGGATGTAAGAAGGAATCATACCATTCTTGTCATTTCGATTACCTGCTAAAAAGTTGGTCCGAGCCTCCACATCCTCAGTCTGTTCTTCAACTCCCATAGCTAACACAACTGGTTGTTTTCGTATAGATCTAGAGGGTCTAATTGTAAAACCCTACCTATCTTAACAATATGGGTGGAGGGGATTGGGGTGTGGTATTCCTCAGATTGAGGGCCCTAGAAAAAATTGTATATGATGTCGATGTACTTTCCGGTAGGCTAATATTAGTCGCAGAGCACTGTTCCATTGGAGGGTTTGCACTTTCTTGTTTTTCCTTGGTCACAGAAGTCGATGGTGTTGTTTTTCCAGCACCTATTGGTCTAATTGGTTATTTATGGCCTCATTCCCTTCGCCGCCTTAATTCTAGCCATGGCCAAAACTCTGGGATGCTGATTTTGCTAACATTCGCATATATATAGAGAAGTACTTTATTACACACAGGCTGGGATGGACCTACCTATAGTGTTGTGGGTGCTCGAACACAGAAGTATTAAGAAAATGGATATATATTACTAGTGAGCATGCACAACACATAAGTCCGTTACCTGCTTTGGTTGAGAGCTGGGCGCTAAGGTTTCCGCTTTTCAGCAGACGAGGGATTGAATCCCGCCTCAGCTATCCTTTTTCTTATTTTTCTCTACTTTTTATTTTTGCCTTTAGCTCTCATTAGCGACTAGTGATTAGTTTTCAGTAATTTTTCCTTCATCTAATTTAATTTTAGATAAAACTAGAAGAAAACGTAAAATTACTAATTTATAGTAGAAAAAAAATATGAAAAGAACCTAGCTTTCAAAAGATTTTCAACAAATTACCACTCTCGAAAACTTGAACAGTTCTAAATTATTATTATTTTAAACCAAAGAAGCAAAATATACCTATGAATGACCTTTCTCATCCATGAATTATATCACAAATGCATTTTATAATGATATTGGCATCAAATTTATAATGTTATTTAATTTTATATGTAAAGCATTAAACATTCACTAGTGTAAAGAATGACATTCTTATTCATATCCATTTCAAAATACGTAAGTTGATGGGTACATTTGTTATTTCTGACTAGTTTTCTTTTGTAACGGTGATACTAATTGTAATTTTTTTCTTTATCCTTTTTTTTATTGCAATAAAAAATAATAATAGCAAAACACTGTTGCAATCAAATAGTTCTACACTTATACAATTATATGCTATGTAATTGGTCAAAACTTTATGTTAACACAAAAATGTTAAGCACCCACTGTCACAAAATCCTGGATCCGCCACTGATTGCACACCACTCATTGTCTCTGTAGTTTTTTGATAGCCGTTTCATATTCAGTCGAATACTCATCTATCTTAAGTGAGAAAATGAAAAAGGAGTACAATACAGTTCACTCCCTAGATCTTTCACTTTCATCTATCATCGAGGGAATCATTTCTCTTTCATGTTTATGCTGTAGAGAATAGCAGAAGAAAAATATAATTGGGAAATCTTTTACTAGCCCAAGATCTTTAATTAAGATTGAAAGATTTAATTAAAGAAAGAGGAAGCTAGAAGGGAGAAAGAAGATTTTGGACGACTTCTTGAATTGCTTTGAAATGCCTTTGTTTTGGATGTATATAAATGTACAAGACAATTCCCTATTTATACTTATCTATGGTGGTTTTAGATACTACAAGATCTAGACTATTCTATTATTTTCTACAAATATCATCTCTAGAATATCTACAAGAAAACTCTAGATACTTTTATCTTTTAACTTTCTAATAAGAATCTAACACTTCTAGACATATCTTATGATAAATATCCAAGATACTTCAATAGATCATTCTAGAAGCTTTCACACTCCCCCTTAAAGTGATTTTTTGAATACTACCCCACATTTGTCGTGGAATAACTCAAATGAAGCTTTGAGCCACGTCTTGGTTAAAATCTTAGTAGTTTCTTCAGGACTCCTCTTGGTTCTTCAAATGATGAAGATTTTTTGTCATTGATTGGTTCATGTCAATTATCTCCTTATTCAGTTCCTGGACCCCCTCTTTCTCTTAGCTTCCCTACTGTTGTACTATTTGGAGACACATCTATGATGGGTAAGTTTGAAACTTCGATGCTCAAGAATTTTGAACATGATTCTTCTGATGAAACTCCATAATACTGAGAGATTTCATTAGTATTAGCCTGCTCATCCATGATATAACCATCAATTTGTTGTAAAACCTGGGCACTATAGTAGGATACATCACAAGATTTCCTTTCTAGCTCTTCAATAACCTGTTTATCGACTCTAGAGCTTTCGAAAGTTATGTTGTTTGTCTTTCCACCAGAAATTTTGCCTTCAAGGTCATCTTCTTCATCTATTTGATCATCATTTTCTCCATTAGTTTCCAATGTTTGCTCTAAGAACAATTATTGACCTCGATATGGCAGACGATTGACTAGAGACTTCAGCTTCTACTACATCCTTATTAATGCTTTCTCCATGAAGATCACCACAGACATATATAGCGTCAGACACTACTTCTTCAAGATCTACTCCTTTAATTTCTTTGATAGCAATTATCATATCACTAGTATAAACATCTTTGAAAGTTTCTTGCTTCTTACCGATGACATCAGTGTCTTGCCTCTCCACATCAGGACTATTTGTTGATGTATTTGCACAAAAAGAAGTTCATTGTTAATAGAGTTATCACCTTCCTAGAACACATCTTTCCTTTTCCCTCATCACAAACTCCTAAAGATGCCACCAATGTCCTGAAACCTGGCTGTTATGAAGAACTGGAGCCTATAGATATTTTATCCATTGGTCCGCCTTGTCTAGCTACTGAAGCTCCTGCTATTGGAGCTACTGAGGAGGTTCCACCTACTGGTGAGGAGCCCATTGACACACATGAGCTATTGCCTGAGCCTCTACCTGCAGTTTCAGCTAGAAAAACTATCAGGATTACTTGGGAACCGATATGGATGAAGGACTACACAACTCCTAAAATGGGCCAAGGCAGCAGGTATCCTCTGGCTAATCATCTCTCTTACAATCATGTAACATCTCATTATCATAGTTATCTTGCATTTTTTTCTGCCTTAGTAGAACCTCAAAATTTCACACAAGCAAGTAAGGATGACAGATGGATTCAAGCTATGCCGCTGGAAATCCAGGCATTTGAGGATAGCAAAATTTGAATGATAGTTGACTTGCCTCAGGGAAAACATACAATTGGTTCAGAATGGGTTTCTAAGATTAAATACCAGGCAAATGGTGAGGTAGAAAGATTCAAGGCTAGGCTGGTAGCCAAAGGCTATAGCCAACAGGATGGGTTAGATTACCATGATACATTCGCTCCAGTTGCAAAAATAGTCACTGTTAGATGTGTTATTGCCTTAGCTGCATCAAATGGTTGGTGTCTCTACCAAATGTATGTGTACAATGCCTTCTTAAAAGGAGACTTGGATGAGGAAGTATACATGGAAATGCCTAAGGGGTTCAAGAATCAGGGAACAAGGAAGTTTGCAGATTGCTCAAATCATTGCCTTAAGCAGACCTCTAGACAATGGAATATCACACAGACCACCTCTTTATTGGCTGCAGGCTTCACTCAAAGTTCTCTTGATTATTCCTTGTTTACTTTGAAGAAGCCATAGGGGAAGGGGATGGTTATTATCTTAATCTATGTTGATGATTTGCTCATCACTGGAAAGGTGAAACATTGATTAAGGAAGCAAGAGAGACACTACATCAGAAATTTAAATTCAAGGACTTGGAAGAGCTTCTTGGGAATTGAAGTGTTGAGATCCAGATTAGGATCATTTTGAACCAAAGGAAATACATACTAAAGCTCATTTCTAACACAAGCCTAAGTGGTGCAAAATCAGCAACCACTCCACTAGAATCCAATTTAAGATTAACCTCAGTAGAATTTGATCAGGCCACTGGTTTACATGGAGATGATGTCTTAACAGACCTCTCAGCATATCAAAGGTTAGTAGGTAAGCTAATGTATGCCACCATCACTAGGACTAACATCAGTTATGCAGTTCAGACACTTTATGCAACACCCAAAAAGTTCTCATTGGGAAGCAGCCACCAGAGTGATGAGATACTTAAAAGAAACAGTTGGTCAAGGTATTTGGCTACAAGACCAGCCTACCACAACATTAACATGTTGGTGTGATTCAGATTGGGTTGCATGTCCTAACACCAGAAGATCAGTTACAATGTATATAGTGACGTTCAGAGATTCTATAGTATCATGGAAATCAAAGAAACAAAAGACAGTATCCCGAAGCTCAACTGAAGCTGAGTATAGAAGCATGGCTTCAGCTGTAGCAAAAGTGACCTGGTTACCATGGCCGTTCAAAGATCTTAATGTGTCTATACAGATGCCCATCACAATACTGAGTGATAGCAAGTCTGCTATTCAGTTAACATCAAATCCTATCTTCCATGAGAGGATAAAACACATTGAAATTGATTGTCATTTCGTTAGAGACAAAGTAAAGGCTGGTCTGATTCAAACAGTATATGTACACGCACAACAACAAGAAGCTGATATGTTAACCAAAGGGTTAAGTCATGCCCAACACTTGTACTTGTTAAGCAAGATGGGTGTGCTTAACATATTGCACCCTTCCGCTTAAGGAGGAGTATTATGCATCATTTCAGTATTTCAGTCGTTACTGTACATAGTTGGTTATTACTGTTTAAGTGTCTGTTAGTTAGCTATTAGTTAGGGACTGATCAGTGAGTCGGTTAGCATAGTTAATTGATGAGCTGTCACTAATGAATTGTTTGTTAGAGGCAGTTAGGATAGAAATTTTGGATGAATTGATTCCCAGATGCAAGTATATAATGGCTCTCAAGAGACAAATTGAATAAAAATTCTTCTCCCTTTCTGTCTAAATTCTGCTTTCTCTAGATCCATCAATGGAGAATTGAGCTCAATAGTTTAGAATTTCACAGTATTTGCAATCACTCCCAAGGCAACAATGTCAACAAACACATATATTTAGTATGGGAAGTCCAAAAGTTACATTTAATCTATGTACTCCTATGAAGCTAACTTCCAAATAACTCAACAATAAGTTGTGTATTGAATCAAAAGTAGAAAGCAAGAGAAGTGCACAACACAAGTTTTAACATTTTTATGTCATACAAATCCCTGTTCAAAGTACATCCATTTTGTTTTAAGGTTAATTAAACCACCCTTCACATCTCTCACATAGCAGAATTATAAGCAACAAAGACCAAAAAGATATACAAAATATGAAACCACATTATTTGGAGTTGTGTATTTTGAAGGAGCACAGTTTAATTAATTATATAATTAAACAATTTGTATACTAATATTAATATAACTAGAATTAGAACCTGATCAGATAGGGTAATTATCTTTTCAGTTTTATTGAGGTTAGTAAAAGACCACTTGAGCTCCAATGATAATAATGTTTGCTCTATGTGAAGATTTGGCTTCAAGGCTACTTCTCCATCTGCAGACCTGAATTTTCCATCACTCCATTCCTATTAACAAGGGACAATTTTAGTTTAATCACATCAGCACATTGAATTTCAGATGAGTAACATTCTTCCTTTAGAAGTTGAGAAAAGTATTGAACACATATTAAATTTGGCGCGAATTATTAGTTTCATCCCTAAACTATTGACGGTCTTAAAAACATCCTTCTAATTGACTAACTGAACTCAAATACACCATGATCTTGTAACTTGAGTGAAATACACCCCTAAATTCTGGTCAAGTTAAGAGGTATTTTCAACACTTCTCTCGGCTTTTTATTAAGAGTCTGCTACTCCTACAAGAGTTTGAGGCTACTTGCTATGTCATCAAAGGTTCATTTAAGTTTAGTTAGTCAAGTAGAGGGGTGTTGTCGGTAGTTCAGGGACAAAACTAATAAAACTAGTATTTGTCTAGCTAAGAAGCAAGACTAACGTTAATATTTATTTATTTGTAGAAAAAGAATACCTCAAGTTGATCTCCAATAGTGACAATGATTGTGTCTGGGGTGGTCTTAAAGGCCAAACGACCACGTTTTGAATGCATAGAGAATTCAATTGGTTCCAATGGAAGAAATAGATGCAATGCATATTTAAGTGAATCTTCAAGTGTTGCATTGTGGGGTGGAAGCCATGTTAGATCTACATTGCTGGATTGATTTTTAGTGCATCTGTATATGTACATTTTCACTTCTGATTCTATTTTTTTCCAACATTCCTCATTGTCACTCAATCTTATTATTTCATCCACTTCTTTTGCTATTCCTTTTAGTTTCTTCAATACCTCTTCCAACTTTTCCCTGCACACCAAAAGTTAAATTATCATTAACAAGAACCAAAAATGCCTTCAACTCTGTTTCATTGCTTGGTAGGACGGATTAGGAACAATGATCCATGATCCTGTTTTTGGTTAAAGGTATTAGTTAATCACAAGATTATTTATGCCACTATAGATAAATTATGTCATATATATGGTCAGATAACTAATCAAATGGACATCCCAATTCATGGGATAACTTCTGTCTATCTCGGGTGATTGGTGTTAAAGTATGGACATCCCATGGGATAACTTTTGTCTATTTTGGATGATTGGTGTTGAAGTGTGTGACCATCTCATCTAAAAGTTTAAGCTTTTAGAGAGAGCATACTTTTATTAATACTGTTCTCAACCTGATTCTTTTTTATGGGCCAAACACGTGAAATTCTTTTTGACATTGGTGGTAGTGAGATTTGATCCCATGACCTCTATCTGCTCTTGTAACGTGTTGAGTGTGTGACGTTATCTAAAAGCTTAAGCTATAAGAGAGAATACACTTTTATTAATAGTATTCTCTACAATAGGTGTGATGGAAAATATTTTTCCATTTTTTTTGTTTGATTTGTCAATTTTTTTATAAACATTCTCTAAAAAGAAAATTAGTTCCTAAAATATGAGTAGTATGCCTTCCCTAATGAAGGTAGAGAAAACAAGTTTTTTAAGTGACGTTTCAAGTTTAGTGTCTTTTTTCTGTCCAGCCAACACCCCCCAATCGACTTTCCCACCCATGTCAACCCCCACTTCCCACACCATCTCACCCCTATAGTACATTTCACCCCATAGTAATCTGCTAAATTACATATAAATAATTTTGGATAATACTTTTTGACTTACTTTATCAAATACAAGAATAAATAAGAAATCCTCTTATTTTTTCAAGAAAACATTTTTTAGAAAAATATTTTGTATCATGACTGCTTAACTATTTTTAGCTCCAAATTTACTACACAAAATGGGTGCTCTAATAATATATTTTAATAAATTACTAAATTTAGTACATAAATAATAATGTTTGTCACAAAAGGCCGTACTTTACATATATAGGTCCGCCACTGGTAAAAATAGGAGACATTACATTAAGAATTTGAGATCATGAAGAGGTGGAATGTAATGCGAAAAGTAATGCAAATATGAGGAGTTTACATTTAATTGACATCCACATAAATAATACATTTCATAACACCTTTCAAATAATTTTAAAATGTTTATTTTTTCACTATAATAATAATAAGGATGCAGATAAATTTTAAGATATAATTATAAAACTTTTTGGTCATTTACTCTTCAGAATAACTATCACATGTGATGTTTTCTTTATTGAATAATTTTAAAAGTCGATAAAGAACAAGTATTTTAATAAATATAAATTTCTCAACTAATATAAATTAGATTACATGGCAGACGGATCGGAGGGAATATTTTTCTCCTTATATTTAGGATTCACAGGTAGGGTGCATTAAAAAAAATACATTCATATTATTAGATCATTTCAATTCAAACATAATTTACAAACATGGTAACTAGCAAATTATAACTTATATGGTGAATTTTATAAAACAAAGCCAAAACAACTTTATAAAGGGATATTTACCTTTCTATCAACGATACACATTATGAAAATTCACAATTTTATGTTATAGAGCATACCTGAAAATTAGAAAATTTGCATCCCCTAAAGAAAATTTGGCCTTTTGTACCATTGCATTATTAGACCAATCCCAAAGGAACTTATCATAATTAGCATACTTTTCACTTAATCGAAACAATAATTCATTCTTAATCAACAATGTTCTTAAGTCCTCACTGGATATCCCATGACCAATAATTCGAACCACTCCGAATTCAGCAGCGGAACTCAATAACCTACTCATTGCGTCATTTTCCCTTTGCAAAATTGATTGATAATTGATTTCATCAGGCACCCAACGATTATGTGTAGTTTGCGGGAGAGTCAAATGAGGAATGCTTACGGATTGATCAATGTACTCTCCGAACATTGAATTGACAGCCGAACGCGATCCTTTCCCCGTGGGGATCGGAGATGGTGGTGCTGCTGCATAGGAGGAGGACAAACGTTTTCTCAAACTCATCAATTTTGATTGATGATCAAATGTTTGATGAAATGAGAAAATAAAAGTAAAGAGTTGGAGAAAATTTTAGTTTGGTGGAGAAAGTGCATGGGGCCTTAGTGGTGGGGTGCTAATTCAAAGAAGAATTGTAGTAGCAAGCACGTCTTCCCATTTCATAAAGTTAGCAAGAAACAAAAATGCCTTCAAATCCTATTAGCAATTACTAATAGAGAAAATTTCTCATAGTAGTTAGTTAGTTACTTGGATAAGTATCTTTTAATAAAAAATTTATTGATTTTAATGATATTTTTTATTTATCATCATTTATAATAATATTATGATAAATTTACCGTATGTTAAATTCCAATTATGCATGCAATATAAATATTATATAAATGTTTAAAATATATTATGTTTGTTTGGTAAGAAATTGATAAAATGTATTATAAATGTATTAACGTGTGTGATAAATGTATTATTCACGAATAAAACTTGTATTATCTATGTTTTATAAATTGTTCTATGTAATGTGCATTAAAACTGTATTATTATAAGTGCCCAATGAAAAAAATGTTATTACTTTAGATGATAAATATTTTCTTAATATATCACCTCTATGTAAGTTTCCCGGCCCAAAATTTTTTAGAGGCCTTTAGAATCAATTGTTTTTTGGGGAAAATTACTCAAAAAAACATATGTTCCCTATTTATTTAAGGAAAAACTACTTAATTATACAAATATTTCTATCATATTAACTAATTCTACCTATAATTTTTAAATAATTACATACTGTCTCACTAATTAATAATTTAATACCAAATTTCAAGTTCAAATACACCTAATACATCTATTTTTGCCAACAGATACACTATGAAATACAAACATATAGGAAGAGAGGCGAGAGAGGGAGAGGGAGAGGGAGAGGGAGAGGGAGGGAGAGAGGGAGAGAGGAGAACTAGATAGGAGGGAGGCAAGCGAGATGGGAGGGAGGCGCGAGAGAGAAAGAGAGAGGGTTTGTATATTCAAGATACATGTGAATCACATTAGATATATGTATCTGAGATATCACATTCATCCAATATACATTTTGAAATATAGATACATGTATAGGGAAAGAATTGGAAGCGATAGAAGGAGAAAAATGAGTGATATAGGAGAGAGGTGAGCGAGAGAGTCAGATACATGCGAATCCTCTTTGATACAATTTATCTAGACCAATTACATTAATTTTGACCCGATGTATTTAAGATTCATGTATTTGGACGGACTAAATATATTTAAATCTGAGGATGAAATCTTGCATGAATAGTAAAATATTTTAAATTTATTTTTACTGTGGGAGGGGTGCATAGGGAGGGAGTGATGGCGGAGTGGGGTGAGAAAAGTATTTTAAATTTATTTTCAAAAACTTTAAAATTTTCAATTTTCCTTTTTTTTTTGAGTGAGAGGTGGGGGTTAGGGGTGGTGGTGGTGGTGGGGGGGAGATAGTGATACTTTAATATTTAACTTTTGCTGAATACTAATAATTTCCATGACCCATGGTCTATGGCCCGTCAGCTAACCTACGACCCATAGGTCCTTTCCGTAGAACCCTTGGTCCAAAATTTCTTTTAGTCCCATCATCATTCTATGACCCATGGGATATGGACCGTATAGGACCTTATACGGTGTGTAGTCCCAACCATAGACCTGAGGTCACCAAAAACCACTAAGTCTAGATCTCCATCTATTGGCACTTCCTGCGGCACCGGACCGTCCTGTCGATCCGTAGACCTTTATATAGGACTTGACATTTTTAATTTTTTCAAGACCTATTCCACAATCACCATCTAAGGACTGTATGACCAGTGGCAGACTCGAGATTTTTGCTCAGGGGGTTTAAAGTATTAAATAAAAAGTGCATGTGGTAATGCAAGTGCGCGGTGGGCATAGTAGCCTCTCGGGATGCTCTTTGTACAAGAACCATAGATATTTCATTGGTTCATAAAAGTAAAGACTAAATTAATCAAAGATATCGAGGACAAAGATACATTGATAAGAATTTTAGTAGATAGACTGTATTACATGAGTTAATTCCTAAAACACGTGAAAATTAAATGATAAAAAAAGGGAGCGAGACAGGGAAGAAAGATATTTACCTTATCATGCTAAATTTAACTTACTTTATCATACCGTATTAAGCATTTATTTCTACTTTTATCATGCTCCATCGAGCATTCTTAAAAAAAATTTTGTGCTTTTTATACTTTTATTTTGTAATGTTTTACTTTATTTTTCACTTTTTAAAATTTTTAACTTAGTATCCATTCAATCACATATTACTATGAAAATCGTCAAGATTCTCTGAAAGTGTGTAAGAATAGAGTTACTGATATTATAATGCATATTCAGAAGATAAATAAATAGCATCGTCAATTTTTTTAGTTCATATAGTTCAATTTACTAGGTTAGTCATAATTTGTAAAAAAGACAAACAACGAATAAATCAAATAAGTTTAGTTTCCATCTCTCTAAAATAAAATTAAAAATATAAAAGAAATTTCATGAATTCTATAAATTAATATTTTTGAAAGGATGCTGACGATATTTAAGTTTCTTCATTCAATTACATCTAATTTATCTTTTTTTTTTAAAAAATAAATTATATTTCTATCTCAATTTTAAGTTAAATATAATTCATCATTTTTAAAAAGAGTTATTCAAGTTAGTATATGAAAAAAGAATTACGTTGAAACAAAATGAATAATAGATATAAAAGAATGTGTCTAATAAATTTAAACAAAAACAAATTTAAAAGAAGAAATGGAATAAAAGGAAAAAAAATAATGAAAAAGAAGAAGAAGGTGTAAGCTCAAAAGTTCCATTTTCCAAAGTATTAAAAGAGGAAAAAAATTGTTGCCCATGGGATTCGAACCCATGACCCAGGCGAATTTCTTGAACATCTTATCCACTAAGCAAAGTCTGTACTTTGTTTTCAAAAGGTTCATTTTAATATATATATACACATAAAATTAGAATTGGACGTTATATTTATAGTGTAATTTTTTGTCGAGGGGATTCAGATAAACCCCCTAGGGTCCACCTAGGTCCGCCCCTGTGTATGACCTTATATGGTCCGTAGGTGGACTCATTCAAACTAGAACCAACAACTTTTCTGCAACATTCCTTTCAAACTCAACTTACAAATTTCTGAGGTGTAACACCATAGGCTTGACCCTTTGCGAACGCGGACTTCCCTCCGTAATCGTGGAGGCCAAAGGCTTGACCCTTTGTGAACGGGGCAAGGTTCTGCAAACACGAAGGCCAAACATTTCATCCTTCCGCAATCGCAGCCGGGCCCATGGGAACACAAAGGCTAAACTCCCACACCCTTTGCAAATACGGACAAGGCTCCGCGAACATAGAGGAGGAAACCAACACCAGAATACAGTAGCACCAAAACACAAAATATTCACTGAAAGGACCTTCGAGATTTATTCGGAATCTCGTGCACACAAACCAGATATACTACTCAACTAAATTTAACGTTCAGGACTCATTGGAACAATGAAAAATATGGATAAGAGGTTTCCTTGACCCAGTGCCTGTTAAAGTCACTATAAACTATTTTTCACTCAAACAGACTAAACTGTCCTTAGAACCTCCAAAAATTCACCCTGAATCTAACCTTAATCTAAAATCACCATCTGAATCCAACGAAATCATTGAAAATTCAATTCGAGCATTCAAAATCTGAACATTGACCAATGTCAACTCTCGATCTAAATACACTTAAAATTCACACTCAAGCGCTCAAATCCACATAAAGACTTCGAAACTGAAAACGATAACACCCCTAGACCAAATTCCGAATTCTTGAGCTGATGAAACTTACAAAATTTCATTTCTAAACTCGTAGCTCTGGTTGTTGAAAAAAGTCATTCTTAACAACTTAAAGTCTCCAAAATGTTAAAACTTCCAAAACCACAACTTTTTGATCAGATTTTAAAAGAACCAACCTCGTAAATGGACCAAACATGCTCGAGGCAACTATCGAAAGAGGTAAAACAATAATTTTTCAAAAATTTCAGAAAAGACCTTCTGGGTCATTACATGTAGTTACTTGGTCAGCAAATAGTTGGATGTAATTGACAGAGGATAGTTACACTCTCCAATTTTCAAGGAGGGGCTGTGAATACTGGTAATTACATGGTATAGTTACAAGTTGATTACTTTTAATTTCCTCTTTTTATTTCCATTTCTAATTTTTTAAAATTTGTTTTATTTATATTATTTTAAATTCTTGTAATTACATGGTATAGTTACAGAAAACTCATATGCTGATTAACAAAGCTATTATATACCGGAAGAACACAATTGATTAAGTCAGCTATTTTTGGTATTCAAACTTACTGGGCACAAATTTTTGTGCTTCCTAAAAGGATCCTAAAACTAGTTGAAATTATTTGTAAAACATTCCTTTGGATAGGTAATACAGCTCAATCTAAGAAAGATTGGTATCCTGGGATAAATTATGCAGACCTCAGACAGTAGGTGGGCAAAATATTACCAACATGACTTTTGGGAACCTTGCAGATATCTTGAAGCAGTTATGGGCTATTACAGAAGAAAAAGAATGTCTCTGAATTAAATGGTTTCATATTTACCATATGAAGGGTGTTAGTGTTAATTTTTGCCCTATTCTCTGTTGGGTATAGCAAGAGTTAATGGGAAATGGAGGAAGATGAAAAGAAGAATTGAAAAAGATTCTCTTATGCTTTAAGAAAAGGCATTTCTCCCTCATTGGTGGTGGAAAGAAAAATAGAAGTGTTTAAATAGAAAAACACTTCTATTA
>JAJONR010016837.1:0-12887 GCA_029582245.1 Solanum etuberosum
ATATATATATATTAAACCAAAATTTGACCTCTATATACAATGTAACTTTCTGACAAACGGGTGTCCAAGTACACCCCTTGGCCAAGGGTGGGTCCACCCCTATCAGTGCATGAGAACTTGGGGGAGAATAGAAAGTTTGTTAAAAGAGTTAGTGGTGATTTGTATTTGGGAATCTCTATGTGATTAAAGGGTTAGTTTTTGATTGGCTATGAGGGTGGCATAGAACGTAGGCTTTGGAAGCCTTAGAATAGTAAGATCAGTGAGGATAGGTCACATTAGTGAGGTTTCTCGATGGGAGAATCATTTGACCAACAAGTGTCAACCACCTCTGGGCGTCGGGTAAATAGTAGTGGCTGGTAAGACCTTCCGTAGTGAACCAGCTGACCTCCTCATAGTATTTCTCTTACACTAGTGTGTTCCGCAGCCAAGTCTTGTCTATCTCCCTCAGATTGGCCTCATAGGTCCTCATAGTATTTCTCTTACACTAGTGTGTTCCGCAGCCAAGTCTTGTCTATCTCCCTCAGATTGGCCTCATAGGCCTCATGTGGAACCCCCAGCACTTCCAACGCCTAATTTACGGACCAGGCATCCACTGGGACGTCCACCCCTCGGATGCAGATGATGGAATTGGGGGAATCCCATAGAACTGTAAGCAGATGAGCATAGAACTCCAGCACACATCTACACTATGAGAAAGAAGGAGCCACCACCAAAAGATTCCAACCAAACTCTTGAATCTGGTGGTAGAAGGCGGGAGCCTATTCATCCACTCCCCTCATCTTAAAATCCCTGTCCAGATAAAAGCCCATCCGCCGGATTTTGTGCAATCTTGCCTTACTAGTAATATCAAGAAATTATTCGTAGAGATAGTTGGGGCCCTTAATTCTTTCCATTGTAAACCTACATTATAGAACTGTTGGTAAGAAACCACGGAAAATCCTAAGGAGTGCGTGTGAAAAGAAATTTTTGCCTTGGGGCATCCTGAGAGGCTGCAGTACTTTTTCCCTCCCGCTATAGTGGCCAAGATGGAGCTATAGCAAGAGGGGTGCACTATAGTATTGTGTAGAGCGCCATAGCGGAAGGCGCCATAGCGGGCTGTTGCTCGCTATAGCATCATCTTCTATAGCGAGATGCAAGGTCATTATAGAGACCTTTACCATTCCAGACCCTCAGCAGGAAGGTCAATAGCGCCCCTTGGCCAAAAAATTCTATTTTTGACAAAAAACATTTATATATCAGTGTTTCTAAAGCGCTCCCCTACTTAAATTTGTAAAAATCTAGTCATTTCAATTCCTAAATCATGCTCAAATCTCAATTTTAACCAAGAACAGCCCTTCAACTTCCACCACCATTTAGGACCCATTTTTTGTCTTATTTCCCATTATTTGTATGCCCAAAACACTGTGGTAGCGTTATAAATATAACGGGAATCCTCATGCTTTAAGAATTTCGACAATCAATTCAGTTATTCTTCAAATTCAAAATTAGTCCAAGCCCTACTCTACCCTATCAAGTATGCGGTTATTCATAAGCATAAAATAAAGTAAAGAGAATAGAGTAGATAGTGGTTACCTTAGATTGATGATTTTGAACAGAGTGATCGAAGAGTTGAGAGAGTTTTAGAGAGTGTAAGAGAGAGAAATGGGCATGAAAATCCGTTCCCCTCCCTCTTATTATTTTTCTATTCGTGTCATTCCACTATGGAGGCTTTGCAGTCGCTACAGTTATAGAGGCCAGGGCACTGCTATAGCGGGGTACATTTTAGTGGAAGGGCGGGATAAAAAATTTGTTGTGGTTTCATTCTTTCAAATATCTTGTTCTGGTATTCTTGAGTATGTGGGGTGTCGTAACACTATACCACTTGCGTAGAGTGGAGTGCATCCTTGACTTTATCATAAATCGTGCAATAAATATCAATAACCAGTTTGTCTTATTTCTGCTTGGGTAGTCATTCGAGGACGAACGATGGGTAAATTGATATTCATTAGAACAACCTGATCCCTCGTTACTCAAGGACATCTCATGTGGAATCCTTAAATTCTTGAAATTCGATGCAAAATTTAAAAACTTGGGCACATGACAATTTTGGTCCATTTGAATTTGGCTAGGCTGACATCAGCCTGCCATAGCGGGAGGCTTCCAACTTTAGCGGCACCGCTTGCACTGCCACTATAGTGGGTTGATAGGAAATCTGCAACCTAATTAATGCATCTTCTTTTATTTTCCTCCCACTTTTGAAAGGAGAAAATAGACGAGGGTTTCTCCAAAAACCCTCCAAAGGCACCCGAGACAAGGGAGCAATGGGGGGAAGATATTACAGCGCAAGAGAGGAAAAAAAAAGGACATTCGGTACTCGTTAATCTCGGTTTTCTCTCACGAAGTCAGAATCTCATGGGCAAGGTTCATCAGCTAATTCTTAATGCCTAGGTAGGCAAGGTTTTCCTTAAATCTGAGTAGTTAGACCCATTTTACTGCATTATATTTTGTAGATGTTTGGAGGTTGGATGCGCCTTCAGGCACGGAGTCTGGATGGTTAAAGGTTGTTGTTATTGTTGTTACGGCGAGAGTTAATATAATGACTTGGGGTGGTTCTCTAGTTCTTGATTGTAAACCTTGAGTTTCTTGTTGAGATGGTTTGGTAGTAATTGTAAGGTTAAGTGTTATGAATTTGCTGGGTTGTAGCCATTTCTAGGACTTGTGGTAATCATGGGAACTAAATGAATAAAAGAGTATCAATCATGGGGCTAGAGAGATATTTTCTGGGGAATGAATGTGTACTCATGAGAGGCCGGTATTGGGCTATTGATATATATGTAATGGTTGTATGTTTTCCAATTGATGTATGTATGCATGTCTACTGCGTTCTAGTATCATTGTGTAATGCATGTTGGGGGAAAGATAGGGAGTATATGAAATGACATCATTTTGATAATCGCATGCAATGAACCAGTTTACTTTACTTGTGGTCTCAAGTGTTATAGTTCATTGTGGTTGTGGTTTTACATGTTATTTTGTGATTTCTGGTTGGGTCGAGTATCACGTCGGTACAAGAATACTAATGGTTGGCTCAGGTATCATGCTTGGTATAAATACTAACTCTAGTTGTCTCGGGTACCATGTTGGTAGACTAACAGTTTGTGTGTGGGTTCTTTTAGAGAATCAAATATGTGCATTTATGGTTCCATGAGTGGATTTGGTTTATCTTTTTATAATGTGACTAGTAAAAGAAGCTCGGGAGTTGCCCGAGCCCAACATGAATACAGGATCATTATAATATGTTGCGCTCATAAGTAAAGAAGAGAAATTTATTATTATCGAGTTGAGCATATCATGGTTGATCTGCATGGGGATATATCCTTGCTCAAAGGTCTAATGAACAATGACTTCTGTCTCCAACTATTTCATAGTCTATGGCAACTGCGTTCCCATTTCTTGTGTTGCCTATTCCATTACTTGTAGTTGTTTCATCTTTTAAATAAAACATCTTTATTGTGTTCTGCAACAATAATACATACACATTTTAGCAGCTAAACATACATCTAGTGTATCTTAAGAATAATTGAATCTTGTGAATGCATTCAGAGAGTGGTTAGATAACATATTTCCTTATGTTCGTTGGGAGAGTCCATGTTGCTGCAGATTTTCAGATAGAAAATGCAGCGTCTTTCTGCAAACTTTTGACAATTGACCTACACCTAAAGAAGATTCATAGTCTAAGATATTATTAATATACATTTTATTCTCCAATGATAGATGGCAAGCCCGTGTCAGCACGGGCCCAATTATTACAATAGAACTCCAGATTAAACAATCACACTCAAAATCAGAGCAAGCACCAAGTCAATTATCTTGATGTCAAAAAGGGAGAGAATAGGGTCTTACTTACTTTAAAGACAAAAAAGGGGAATTTCATATCTTAGTTTTACTTTCTTGAACTGAGTTCCTATGTAAGAAGCATTGTATTAAGAAATAAAAGAATTAACGCAACGTGTAACTACCTTGAACTTGCTATTTGTGTATCTTTTTTTAACAAATCGCTGCAAATATACCATTAAAAAGATGATCAGGTTAATGTCATTTTTGTATGTTCTTTAATAAACAGACAGTAACCAATTAGACATTTGATATCTTTAGGAACATGAATATAGTAACATTAGATAAACTAAAAAGTGCCTCAAATAAACACCAAGAAAAGAAAGAACCATATCCTACAATTGCATTCCCTGGCATAGGTTGTACAACTGGTGATTCCCTAATGCAGTTAGTTCTTCCACTGTTTCCATTATCTTGAATGTTAGCTTTTTAGTTCTAAAAAATCTTTCGTATGCATTAGGTTATTAGTATTAATCATAAAGTTTCTCAATGAAAGATCTGGGATTTCTTTACTATTAATCAAAAAGTGTTGGATTATTAACGTTCATATATTAAGATATTATATGCCGAGTTAACAATCTTGAGATTATCACAAATCTAATATTTAACTAAAATAAAATAATCTTGAAGATACGTAGCCTTTTTAGTTGGGTAATGCAAGTGGTGTAAGATTTTTATTCCTAATTTGCTAATATTTTTAAATTCTCAAAGAAGGAAGTATGGTGCAATTTCCAAGTTGACTGTGGCCTTTAGTTCCGTAGCTACGTGAAAATTGAGTATGATTTTTCTCTGCTATAAAAAATGGTCATGACACAAACTTTTCTATAGTTGACAGGGTCAGCACTATTAACTCTGTGAAGTTATGTTTAAGAGTGTATCTATCTACGATGTAACTTCCTGAGAGTATTAAAGCAAAAGCACAAGATAATATTACAAAGAAAAGTAATAAAATAGGAATAGCATATCAATAACTTAAGAGAGCTCATAGATGGATAAAGAGGAAAATGAAACTACGAAGACACAATTCGTCATTATTAAAGAGAAGCATACTATTCAATGAACTCACTGTAGAAGACAATGAAGCAATGGCCGAAATAGATATTATTTTATCTTCAACAGATGTAAGAAGAGCAAGGACCGAGTAGAACATAGAGACAATAAACCCAAAAGATGAAAGAGATATACACTCAAAAAGAGTCAACCAGAGCTGAAGAAATATGAAGAACACAATGTAAAATGTTAATTATGAGAAGCTTCTTGTACAACACCTGGGACTGATGTGTTACATAAATTTAAAGTGTCAAGATAAATTGCAAATGCCTATTTTTGTTTGCAATGAAATGTTATATGTGAGTTCTCTTAGTTAACTATATAAATATTTTAACGTGTTCTAGTACCTGTGCCACTTGTTTATTATTCTCCTTCAAAATCCCTGTAGTAAGTGCCCCACCTCCTATATAACGATCAAAATTTAACAGTCTAGTTCTATGATTGTCAAGTTAAACAACGATTGTTGACTGGAAAAACAGAATCTATGTACATATTGGATTCGTGTGCCGACACTTTTCAAAAGTCTAAGCAATATAAGTTGTAGGAATTTGTAGAAATGTAAAGACATAAAAACCTTTTGTCCCTATAATTACAAAAGAAAGTAAACTATATCCAAAATGAGACACCTTTACATATTAAAGATAAGAAATTAGAATGTTTATTAGTCCTATATAGTCAAACTTATGATTCCAACTTGTATTTCTATACAACACTTTTATTAATATCTTCAAGAATTTATCAATCCCCAAAAGAAACTATGGAACATGTAAATATATAATATGTGGACATAACTGAATCCAAAAGGTTAGCTCAATGAGGAATTGTTCAAGTACTTATTAGCAGACCATCAGTCTATTCACTAATGAGACTTCTAACATAAAAAATCATCACCCATAACCATCATTACTCTGATACCCAAAGAAAAATAACAGATTGAATTAGGGACTAAACCTCATCCTAACCAAACCACAAAAAATTGAAAAAGATTGTGACCCACCAGAAAAAGATACCCTAATTTCCAAAAAAAGTTAAGGCTTTCACAGAAGAAAAATCAATTTTTTATATACATCATCCATGCAAAGCAAACCTACAAAAAAATTACCATCATCAATACTATTATAGAAGCTTCATCGAATCTTGAAAAAACAAACACGGAACCAAACAATTATCCTAAATAAATATACAATAAATCAATTGTTAACTCTTGTACCCACTTATATACAAGTATTTCCCATAAAATAAAGAAATTACAAAAGAATTGCAAAGTAGAGTTGGAGAATCCAAATCAAAGCAGTGAAAACACTGACCAAAAAAGTTGTGGAAATAGAAAGCAATTGTAAACTCTGAAAAGTATGCTCACCTGAGATAGAACTCAATTGTAAACTCCACTAAACTGCAAAGCTAAGAAAAAGAGGAGGAAGAGAGAACACACGGTTGGAGATATCAGAGGTGTTTGGCGGTGTTGTACTTTGCAGGAGGCGTTTTAAGATTGATACAAGGAAAGAGAACCAAGTGAACCTTAAAGTGACTCAAATACCCCTCAAACTCTAGGTATCTTCAGGGAAGGACATGCATTGACGGAGAGGCGTGTGCTTATTCCCTCTTCTTAGAAAGTAATGTATGTATGTGAATCATTGATTGGTCTAGGTTACTTGAAAGGTGAGTTCATCTCAGGTATGGCTTGAATGTGATCATGTGGGACATGTTTCATGTTACTGTTAAATTAGAGTAAGGAATGAGAGTTTGGCTATTTTATACTTGTGATTATAATGGTATGTTATTTGTTTATTGAAATGCTTGGACTAGTAACGATGGTTCAGTGTTTAGCAGATAAATGATAATGGGGATGCAAGTGAAGATGGATGAGTTGGTCTAAGATGCAATTTCAGGTATTGGTCTGGAAGTTCTAGGGTGTGGGCATTAGAACTTGAGGGACAATAGTAGGTTGGCTAAAAGAGTTAGTAGTGGTTTGTATTCATGAATCTCTTTGTGATTGAAGGGTTAGGTTATTATTGGATATGAGGGTGGTATAACATGTAGGCTTGGGAAGCCTTAGTATGGCATAATAGGTAGGCTTTGGAAGCCTTAAGGAGGCATAACAGGTAGGCTTGAGAAGCCTTAGGGTGGCATAACAGGTAGTCTTGGGAAGCCTTAGGGTGGCATAAAATAGGTGAGTTTGGGAAGCCTTAGGGTGGTATAACAGGAAGGCTTGAAAATCATTAGAATGGTAAGAGGGTCAAATGTTTAATGATAGAGTTGGTAACGGAGGGAGGAAGAAAGTTGGGATCAAGGAGTATTAGTTTATCGGCATTATATCTGGGATCGTAAAAGCATGTGGATAGAGACTTGGGGTAGTGTAACCTTCATATTTGATGTTTCTTTCTGAAATCTACTTTATATTATGTGGTAGGTTTGGGTCGATCAATGATACCTACCAGTATGTGTGTTTGTACTAATACTACTATTGTTATGCCACTTGGCACAGTCCGATTACAGGAATTCAGTGATGTTTCATAGATGATGGCAATGGTGATCTCTAACAGCTTCCATTTCCTTTTTCTTATGGTGTGAGTTGTGTCTTATTTTCTTGTATAAATTGTACTATTTTAGTAGCTCTTGTACCTGTTTACACTAGTTCCTTGGGAAGTGTTTTTGGTCATTGTTAAAGTTTTTATTTAAAATTGTTGTTTCTATGAAGTTTTTGTGCATTAAAGGAATTTCGCAGAATTTTGTTAATTTCTGCATTGCCCATTTTTAAATTGGGTGGTAAGGATTCTCCTATCTATGTGTGAGAGTAGGTGCCTGCATGGCCCGGTGGGTTGGGTCATGACATGTACCTCATGCATTCATCCACATGTTATCAATACTAGCTTATCACTACAACCACTCCATGGACTTCTAGATAACCAATTCTTATAAGAAATTCTACCTTTCTTCATCTCTACCAATTGAAATTTCATGGATTACTACAGAAACACACACCAAATATTCTTGTCTAGCCACAATGTATAACCAAGCCTATTATCGTTCTTCTTTCACATTTGAAACCTTACATGGAATAAGCATACTATGTTGTTCATATTAAGAGGAGTCTATCCTCTCATATACGCTAACACTCAACTGCTATCAACACCTATATCAAAACTGAAGGAGGATCATTGGAAGGGCTTAGAGCGAAAAGATCATAAGCATGAATTGTTCAAGTAATTTGATTTGAGAATATGCATGATGTAGTGTTATTTCACTTGCCATTGAGGCTATATCATGAGTTCATGGGACTACGCATGACATGAAACATGATCTCATATACTATGAGTTGTACCGCATAAGGCTGATATTCTTTACTTCATGAAATAAGGTTGGGGTCATTTTGGTAAGTTTATTGCATCTTATTCTACAAACTGAGCATTGAGGAGTATTTTTATGAAATGTATGAGCATGTTTCATGGGCATAATCTTGATATGTGAAGCATAAGAGGGTGATATAATGATTGAAATGTGAGGAATACGCTAGAGTAGGAATACATTATTATCCCTTCATAACTCTTTCTTAACACATCAATCTAGCATCTCCCCCTTAGGTCTAAAGTAGACATTCTAAGCTTGTGGACCTATTCCTTATTCTCTAAACTATCATGTACTCACTTAACTCTAACGATCAGGGCAATGCGAATCTCCTAACTACTAAAATTTGCATGATAGACCATAGCTGCAGATACTAACATTTCTTATAGACTTCTATTTGAGATACTTCTTTTAACTTCCTTTTGCCTCTATAATCATCTTTCTATAACCGTTACTCTTATTAGCATTCATAGTCGATGGCTCTAACTCTTAATAATTTGAAATTTTCTTCTTAACCTGCTAACACTCCTCTTCTAAGTCCATATCTACCTTACTGAAGGAAATTTGACTATATTGAGAGACTCATAATCATCTACCTTTATACCCTCCGGTCATCACTTAAGGGTACTGTATGATATAATGTTTACATCAACCTACTCCACAATTTACTACCTCATTACTTACTGGGTGCATTACTGCAACTAGATACTTTACTCAATCACTATCTCCATTTTTTTACATTACTACACTTCTAAATTTATACTTCTAACTCTGGTCACTTCTACAACTAATGACTAATAACACCACAAATCACACTATCTTTCTTGTGAAAACACTACCCAAGTATTCTGAAAAACATACTTTTCCCTTATCATCTATAGCAAGGTTCCCAAAGAAGTCTGAGAGCATATAATAATTTGACTCAGCACACAATTTAGGTGAACAAGAATAAGAACAAGGGTATATCTTTATGAATTGAATAAGGTTAAACACACTAATGAGCTCCTCACAAACCCTTGTGCAACCTCTTAACATTTTGTTGGCTCTATCTGAGGGAGCCATATTGATAGGAATATGAACTTTATTATTTTTGTTGCCTCAAAGATGAGGCTTAGTCAGATCATTTAGACCAATGCATGAATTCACAAAAGCTTATTAAAGCACAACTCTATTACACGATCTAAAGTATGAAAGAGAGAGAATTGTTCCTTAATGTCCATAGTTTCTCATTTATAGAAGTGGGGACCTTACAACCATAAATAAGATCTTACTAACTCAGCTTTATAGACTCAATATGACATTAGCACTCTAAACTATAATACCATGTTTATCACAACCTGAGTCTACAAATTAGACGTGTCCGACACTTAGAACCATTATTGGTCCCAATCAAACCTTTGGACTGTCTAGCTACTAACTAAATACTATGACACTAGGCGGAAGATTTTAAAAGATGAGAATGCAATAAATTTAGAAAACAAACTCAATAACTATATAATTAAAAATTTGAAATTTGCATAGTATGCGTATATTTGTAAATAGTGGTGAAAACTATAATTCAACTCAATCTTCTATGAAGCCTCTAACCAACTGAAGATAGGTTACCCGGACAAGACCCGGGATACCTGAATACTCTACTAACACCAAGTACTAACTACTCATACTCATTATAAAGTGGAGCCCTCTGAAACTAATGAGGTCTTACCAATGCTAAATGGAAGTGATCCTAATGATTCATCTGTTGTTGATCCTGAATACTTGAATCTGAATCATTAAAAGATGCAACATCGAATGACATCAGTAAATAAAATGTATGATATGTAAAAGTAGTTTAATGAAACAACTGGCCAAAACTGAACATACCGAGCTGATTGAATAACTCTGAAGTTAGACTTAAATAAAGTCAACTTAGTAGAATAAAGTAAGATTTTCAAGTGAAAAGTTGGGACATGTGCTAAAACAAATTAACTGAAACATGATATATGAATATCTAAGAGTGGGAAGAGGAAAAAATTGTAAAATATTGGGAAAGTTATCTTTATACACTTTTATCATCTGATGATATAAAACTATTTCTATCACTTGAGCTGAAAATGTCTACAATTTTAAATATGAGTAATTATCATATCTATAACTGCATATATAATCATATAAGCCCAAACTGAAATAAATCAATAAAATATTTCAGTGGAGAGTTTCTTACAACCGACACACACAATGTGAGCTCATGCTATCCAACTTACAATTCTTTTTGGGGAGGATTGCCCTGTACCTTTTGTCACGCCCTGAAGTTACCCTCAGGACGCGGACACTGGACCTAGGATCACGACTGACCCTAAGCTAACCCTGAGCTGGCATATTCTAAGCATACTAAATAAACTGAAGTAAAGAAATACTGTGCGGAAGCTAAATCATGAGATAAACTGAAATGATGGGGAATACCCATAAAATATCTGAATATATAAAATGGAGAGTCTAACGACAACTGAATATTCACACTCGAATATAAAACTGATTCTAACTATGTCTGAAATAAAGCCTCTAACTGATTAGAAGTGCTGGGACATACCCCAGCTAAATCTAGCAAAAACTGAGACTAAGACTAAAAGCAAAGGAACATGTATGTCGTCCTCAGAGAATGAGGACTCACCACTAATACTGCTCAGGTGGAGATCGGGAACCAATCTATATGTGATCAGGAAGCTAAGAACCTAGACCTACATCACGAGAAAATGTAGCGTAGAGTATGCGTCAGTACTTGAAAGGTATTGGGCATGCAGGATAGAGTAAAGCTGAATAATAACATAACTGAACAAAGCATATAACTGAGCAATGATATGATATAAGCATGGTACTATACTGAGAATACTGAACATGAACTAACTGAATGCAATGATCAAGTTTATAACATGCTGAGACTGAAATCTGACTGTAACTGATAACATGGTCAATGCAATAGAATCTAACTGTGAGGGAGATACTAATAACCGACATAAAACTACATGAGCTAAATGTGGAGTCCGATGTATAAGCCCCATCGAGAGGACCCAATATACCCTGCCAGAGGTATAGAGGAATGACTGGCGTGATCACTAAAATGATGCCTATAGAGGGGACTTACAACCTATGGAGGCACGTAGTTCTGGGACTATGAGGGTGACTGACCCTAGTCTAACTCGGTATTAATTCTACTCTCAACTGATTATGTAAATAACACATTATGCCTGAATTTCTGTAATATTGGATAGCTTAAAGTACTGACATGCTAACTGAAATGCAACATTAATGTACTGATAATGAAACATTCGAATCTGAGGCATGTATATCTGAAATAACTGACCTAGCATGTGTAATTTATGAACTAAAAGAACTACATAGCTAGGGTTCTGAGTTTATGAAAGAATCTACGTAAAATAATACTAAAATCATGATAATCTGATTAGGAACATTAAAGTAACTAATTCATAATGATTTGCTGAAATTCTAGAAACCCTGGGTCTAGATAATATGAAGGGAATCAAGAATCTGACTGAATTATAGGGACCTAATGGGTGAAAGGATCCCACTAGTGAAATCCCACATACCTAGTGACGAATTTCATGGAGAAATCTTTCGATTTTGGGGCTGGAACTGATGAAAACTCATTGCGTTCTTGAACTAGGGCTTGGTCGACTCTTTCTCCTTCTTCTCGTTCAACTTGATGAATTTTAGGAGAATGAGTTCACTTGGGTAATGTCTAATTAAGTTACTAGGCTAAAACTGACAAAACTACGTAGTTTAGGGGTTAAACGACGTAGTTTAGGTGTCCAACGCATAGGGAAAGACCAAACGACCCATGACTTAAAAACTGTCGGGACCACCGGCGGAACTAACCGATGGTCCGTGGACTGACCGATGGTCTGTGCTGGTCAACCGTTGACGGGGTTCTGGGACTAAGTTTTGGGGCCTCAATCCACGGACTAGGACCACGGTCTGTGGCCTGACCTATGGTCCGTGGATCCGGCCGTGGGTCATGCCTTAGAGAAATTTCTAGGCTGAGCCTGGGGAGGGGTTACAGGTGGTGAACCACGGACCACCAGGACGGACCGTGGGTCACCCTACGGTACGGGAGTGGAAACCGTGCTCTAAAATCTGCATATTTGGTAGTTCTAGCATACGGGGTGTTACATTATCTCCCCCTTGAGAACATTCATCCTCGAATGAAGACTAAACTAGCTGAAGATGGAGGGAAAGAGCTGCAAACCCTACCACAAATTTCCTGAAACTAATTTTTGACTGAACTGAGTTCCAAGGACATGCAAATACGTTGAAAATACAAGTACAAACTGAAGGAACATTATACTAAGACTGAATCTGCGCATGAATGACTGAAAAACTGAAGAGGAACTATTACCTCAAACTGGAATGAATCGGAAGGAAAGAGATGAGGATACTTGGCCTTCATGGCTGCTTCTGCTTCCCAAGTAGCTCCCTCTACGGACTGACTCCTCCACAAAACCTTAACTGAAGCGACTTCTTTGTTTCTCAACCTTCTAACCTGACGATCAAGAATCTCAACTGGCACATCCTCATAAGTGAGACTATCTTTCACAGCCACACTCTCTAAAGGTACTATGGAT
>JAJONR010016838.1:0-13596 GCA_029582245.1 Solanum etuberosum
TGCTTGTGATAAATTGTTATATAGGCTGTAGTTCATATACGGTTGATACAAGGTTGTCAAGTGAACAATTCTGCTTGTGATAAATTGTTATATAGGCTGTAGTTCATATACGGTTGATACAAGGTTGTCAAGTGAACAATTCTGCTTGTGATAAATTGTTATATAGGCTGTAGTTCATATACGGTTGATACAAGGTTGTCAAGTGAACAATTCTGCTTGTGATAAATTGTTATATAGGCTGTAGTTCATATACGGTTGATACAAGGTTGTCAAGTGAACAATTCTGCTTGTGATAAATTGTTATATAGGCTGTAGTTCATATACGGTTGATACAAGGTTGTCAAGTGAACAATTCTGCTTGTGATAAATTGTTATATAGGCTGTAGTTCATATACGGTTGATACAAGGTTGTCAAGTGAACAATTCTGCTTGTGATAAATTGTTATATAGGCTGTAGTTCATATACGGTTGATACAAGGTTGTCAAGTGAACAATTCTGCTTGTGATAAATTGTTATATAGGCTGTAGTTCATATACGGTTTGATGTTGAGAAGGAATTACTACACTAGTTAGTCCGTTATGGAATAGGTGCGAACTTGGTATAATACTACATTTTTGCAGAACTATGAAATTATGTGTAGTTTGAGTAATTGATTCGAAGACGGATGCATTCTTTGTGCGAAAATGTACATCCACCTTTGCGTAGTAGGAATTTTAGAGGCTGAGATTGCCATGTAATCTCCTGTTGTGTTGTGTCAATTTTAGAGCTCTGGTAGTTCGTGCTCAATCCCTAAATGGACAGTGACTGTGTAACCAAATTGAGCTTGAACTTCTATTTCTGTTTTACTATCAGGATATGCTCTCAGAGGCTCTTTTATGTTTTGGAGCCAGTTCAACTACTGTGGATGAAGAAGAAAGCAGTGAGAGAAGTGATGAGGTAGAGTCTCCATTATTCTATTCATTAATGATGTTTTTTAGGTAGGACGAATCAAAAAGGCTTTTGATGTTTCTGCGTCTGTTTTTGTGTGCATGCATTTAAACTTCTCTTCGCAACTGAATATACGTAGTTGTTCTTTGTTATGCATCTTGTTGGAGAACTAGTAGCATAACTTGCTCTTTTGGCCGGTAATTTCAATTTGAGGTGTTCAGAGCTGTTTAACTTTCAGTCGCATGAGGTGGAGTTTATCATCATTAAACTTCAGTTAGCATCAGTAGTTACTCCCTAAAAATGTTTGACTGGTTTCTCTCAAACTTCTCATTTGTATTTATTAACTTTATTTTCCCTTTCTCCTACCTCCCAGATTATCATTACTTCCATCTTTTCGGTATGCAAAGATGTGAAAGACTGCATTTCACTTGCTGCTGATTCTATAGGGTTGCAAAAGATACCTAGTTTTGAGGTTGTGATGCATGACCACACTGATTGGATAAAAGCTACACAGGTCAACATTCTTTCCCTTGCTAATGACTATTGTGTAGTGTAGTAATATTAGATTTATTATATTGATCTTCCACCTGCATATTTATGCCTAGCAAAATACATGCACTGATAATCTTGGTTTGACAAGGGCCTCAATTCTTCTTTTTTCTCCAAGACTAATAGCAACCAGCAAGATTATGATCAATTACCAACTTTTACGGTCTTTGTGGACATGCAATCAAGTTGCAGTCCAGAGTCAATATCTGCAAATTTCAAATGTGCTACTTGCCAACTCTTCTCTTTCTATTAATGAATATTAAAAATAAACATGAAGCTGGATACTGTTTGTGTCTTGTTTATCATGTCCATATTTTGTTAAAAAGCATGAAATGAGAATGAGTTGTCTTGAAAATGCGGATGACCAAATAATGATTATCCTCTTAAACGGCCCCTTTAGATCATCTTTGACATTTAACCAGTAGTTTAATAATCTGGCAAATCTCCCTGACCTTTGCATGTTTTAGTGGGTTACATTAATGATGAGGGATCTAGACGGATTGGTTCTTTACCAATCCATTGGAAGCTTGCATGCAAATGCGATGAATTGATGTTACGATGCCGGTGGATTTCTGTATCTCTTAGTTTCAACTGCGTGTTTGGAAGCTAATAGAGCTTCTGACATCATTCTGTTACCAAGTCATGGTGTCTATATGCAGCACATGTTATCATCTTGGTGACTGGTTGAACCAGCTGAGTTAATTTAGATCTTTCAACCATTGTCAATTAATTGCAGGAATTGTTTTGTCCGGTGGAAGTTTCTGATGGACTCTGGGTGGTGCCTGAATGGACAACTCCTCCTGTATGATTATACCTCTCTCTCCCTTTGCTCTTATCACATGATTCAATTGGTTCTACACTCAGGCCCACAGTTCAAAGCATTATGTTAATATTCAATCAAACTTTCATATTATTGTCTCATGATTCTGCGGTCTTCCCTTTTTTAGTTTTCTTGGTTGTCGGTCATAAATCCCAGTCTGCACATTGTCGTCTTTCCTCCATAAGCAATAATTCATACATATCTATAATATGTGTATGTTCTGTATATATATGTATAAAGAGCATGTGCTTGAATTGTAGGATCTTCAAGCAACAAATATAATCCTAAATCCTGGTTTGGCATTTGGAACTGGGGAGCACCCAACAACTAAGTTGTGTCTCCTGCTACTGCGTGATTTGATAAAAGGAGGAGAACTCTTCTTGGACTATGGAACTGGTTCGGGTGTGCTAGCAATTGCAGCTCTTAAGGTACTTGGATTTTCATTCAAACCTTGCATTGCTAAAGCTAATGAACTGATCCCTTATAAATGAAGTTCCACCTAAAACTTATCCTTTACTCACTGAATCCAGGCCTTGCTCCTCTCTCTGTCAAAATAATTGATCTTGCTAGCTTAATACATAATTAAGGAACAAAGTCTGACACAAAAAGCACGATGAACATCAAAACTTCTGGCACTTGAATAATAGAGATGTGAGTCTCAAACTAAATCCTTTGAACTTTATGAAGTGATAGGCCGGAAAGGGTGGCAGTAGGCCAGTAGCTGCGGTAAAGGACCAGGAAATGTACTGATTTTTGACATAGGGGTGGTGGATGTGACAAATAGATGAGGAACAATTTTCAACTTCTATTTTCTTCTTTTATTGCTGGATCATTTTTGGGATTTTAAGGGCTTGCTTCTTTCTTTCGATTATGTGGAACCGCTTCCTTAGACTTTTAATTTCACTTCTTAACAAGTGGATGGAAGTTGAGAAGATAGATTTAGGAAGCTTTGGTTTTGTATAGGATCAAAGTTGGAAGAGAAAAAATGTTCAACGTTGAACCTGATTCGATAAAATAGTTGGAGAAGCACAAACATTAGTACTTTGAACTAAACTTGATTTTTCTTGAAAAAACATATTTTCTGAAAAATGCATTCTGTGAACTATAGCTTAATAACTGTACCTGAAACAAAATCAAAATTCTTAATCTGTAGGAGATTCCATCAAATTCAGGGGCTGTCTACTTTGTCCACAACTTAAATCTGATTTCTTTCTGAAACCTCAGACACAGTTTTTTGAACTCGTCATTTAGTATCATGGTGTTGCTAATATCTTCCTTGTCAAATATTTATCTGCAGTTTGGTGCAGCTTTTTCAGTTGGTTTTGATATAGATCCCCAGGCAATCACATCTGCTCAATACAATGCTACTTTAAACAACATTGGACCTGAGGAATTGCTTTTGAATCTTGTTCCTGGCAAAGGAATTCTTCCCTCTGCAGATTTTAGTTCAAGTATGGACATTGGCCAAACTGCCTATGATGCAGACATTTCAAATCAGAGGGGAAAACATGACATCGTTGTGGCAAACATACTATTGAATCCTCTTCTTGAGTTGGCAGATCAGATTGTGTCCTATGCAAAGCCTGGTGCAACTGTTGCTCTTTCCGGGATCATATCTGAGCAGGTATGGCTATTCAGTTTTATAGTTGAACTGTAGAGTGAATAAGGCTTGAGGATACATTTGCTAATTGATTTGCTGGCACCACAAAGAATGAGGGAAAACTATAAGAATAATGCTGTCGTCTGATGTTAGCCATTATTTGCCTAACATCATCATCTATTACCCATAAAAGATAACTAACACCCTATACTTGTATCCTCCTCCTTTTTTCACGTCTGAAGTTAAAACTCCATTTCATAGCAAACGATAAGAGTAAAACATGTATATGACAATACCCTACAGTACCATCATTTTGATAGTCAAGAGGTTCTATAACTTCCTTTGCTATTTTTGTTCCTGGGTTTTCACTGGCATGACTCTCAATCTCAGTAATTCAATACTCATAGTCTCACATGTAGTTCCTCAAACTTGTATGTATGCTTAATGATTGTCAATAATTTCCTCTCAAATATTCAATACATCCGTTGGCATATTTTTCCGATGAAATTACTAATAGTTAAATGTTTTAACAAAATATAATGTATAGCAGTATAGATAGGTATGTAAAGAATCATGTGCATAAAAATGAGACTACAATTATGAATGTAGATTATTATATATGTGTTTTGCTCTTGTGAAACAAGCAAAAATTGTAGATTACCCATTGCAATATTTGCATTCTTGATTTTCCAATGTGATATAAATCTTCTGCAGATTCCTCACATCCTAGAAAGGTATTCACAATATCTAGAGAACATTACAGTTTCAAAGATGGATGACTGGGCTTGCATAAGTGGCTTAAAGAAATGACATAACAGCAGCTAAAGGACAACGGAGGGTTCATTTTCTAATGTTGTGGAACTTAAGATTCTACCAGACAACGGGACTCAGATGTAGATCGAGCCCTGGAAGTCCTCTCCTCGCAGCTCCCTGCATTAACTTTGGATGTCATTTGACTTTCTGAGTGCATGGCCAATTATTCACCTCTGTTTATTTGGACAGACTTGGAAACCGTTGTAAAAAAGCCACCTACTTCACTAATTGCGAGTTGAAGTCATACTTACTGAAGGTTGTGTGAAAAGAGACTGCCTCAAATCCCCAACTTTATCAGTTATTTAGTTTGTAAATGGCTCTTTAATAGGACATTTTCTAAATGGCTCTGTAAATGATATTTTCAGAAGCTATGAAGTCTATCGAAAACAGCTTCTACCTCCCATTGTAGGGGTAAAGTTTGTGTACATGCTACCCCACTTAAAGGACAACATTGGGTATGTTGTCACAAGGTAGAATACATGTGGGCTGTGGCACAGTTATGAAATGTAATGCTCATAACATCCCTCTAGACCTAGTTGCAATGTAAACTCCATCTACAAATGAATAAGATTCAGGAGGCTTTAAAAAAAAGGGAAAATATTCATTTGTTTAAAATTCTCCAAAAGTGACAGTAACAAAGGATTACAGCAGCATATGCATTTAAGACGTTCCATCAATCACCAAAAAGTTTGAACTGAATCTGCTAAATTATACAATTCAACACACATTTAGCAGACTGCAGCCAAATGGGGAAAATATACTCTTAAATCTTTTCTCAATAACTATGGAAAATATTAACTTCATCCAAAAAGAACGACACGGAAGGAAATACGAGAGCTTCATTGTGAAATGCTTAAATTTTATTCTTTTTTCTGTTCTACACAAACATAGCCAAAGATATCTTTGTCCATCAGCTTTCTTCTGTAGGATAAAAGAGCTCATAGCTTCACAGTCGGGAAAATGTTTTTTGATGCACAAACATTCACAGCATAGTCGTCCCAGGAACTTCTGAATTCAGCCAACTAGCACAAGTCCTGACTCAAGCCAATTTGATTAATAATCTACAAATGAAATTAAATTGGCATGAAAATTTAACTGAGCCACATCACCGATTGAGTTTTCTCCTGGACAGAGCAGGAGCCCTCTTGGGGATGTAGACCTTGTAGTTTACCTGGCCAACATCATCATGTGAAGATAAGGTCAAACAAATGGAATCAGAACAAAATTGGAGATGGTAAGAATACTCGAGCTTTGTAAAGACTAAATATATAAGAAATCAGAATATTGAATTTCCCATCATCAGTCCATCTATGTATTTTATGTGACAAAGACGAGCTTCAAGTGGCTCTCATAGACAGTCTAGTTAAAGAAATCCAAAAGTCCCAATAGGTGGAGAATTTGCACACATTTGTTTCTTAGCTTTAATTAAAATCAGGTAAACGTAAGTTCTCTGAGAAATTAGCCGAAAACCAAAACATAAATACAACAGAGCAATGTATACTACCATATATGTTTGTCAGAGGTCAGAAATATGAAAACATATGCAAGTTCTATCTCTAGCAATGAAATTCCAGTAGAGTAAATCCTTGAAAGTTTTACCAAATACAAAGCCTGGGAGAGAGAATAGTTTGCTCCCCCGTCCCCACTATCAGTGTTTGGCTATTGCTAAAAGAAATCTATATTTAGAATTACTTAGTAGTCACTATTACTTCATTACAACTGATGATTTCTATCAATATCTCTAATATTCAATCATTTAAACAATCAGAAACAATTTAAAGAATCTAAACCAAACAGGCCATTTATTTATTTACTTGTAGGATTATTGATCAACTGTGGAGTTGAAAAATCCCAGCCTAACATGCATAAATAATGAAATGCGAATATAATACCTGTACCATCTCACCACCCCTCATTACAGACATGGTCTTTTGTTCGAACTCAGAGGCATCTTTGGTTTCATCTGGCTGGTGTTTTGAAGTAAGTCCATCAGATGTGGATCTGACACTAGAAGTAGTTTCTACAGTAGGATGGCTACCGGCATTAACAGCTCCCATGTCTAAGTTATCGCTGGTCCCAGTGCTAAGAACTCCAGGTCTCAAGGGAACTGGTGTTTTAATTATGTTTCTCTTGGAAGCCAATGGATTTTCCTTTTTATATGTCTGTACTGTGGTACTACATAATAGTTTACCAGGTTCAGGTTCATTGCTAAGAACTGGTTCAGTGGTATGGTTCTCCTGTTCTGGACTCTGTGAGAGTGCTGATCTATCAGCAGGTTGTGTAACACCCGGCTCAATGCAACCAGATCCTTTTCCATTATTCTTTTCGACTGGAGTATTTATCTCAATCTCTGTGGAATGAGAAAATTCCTTAGTAGTTACAAGCTTGCTTCTACATTTTACAGCTTGATTTAAAGCCAATCCATCTTTTTCCCCCTGCTCCAGAGACTTGTATGGTAAAACCTCAGTCTTTGAAGGGGATAACTGATTAACATCACTGCCATTCTTCTTTTCCTTGGCACCAGATTTTAAATTTGTTTGAAACTCTTTACGAAACTTCTGCAAGTTCTCCAACGCCTTTTTCCTTAAGACAGTCTCAAGATCCTCAATTCCTGTATTAGCAATATTATCAGAATTCCCACTCTCACCTCCATTATCATGACTTACTTCTTTGACTTTATTTGGATGAGGATCCAGACCACCATCAACTTTTGTGGGGCCAAAAGTTTCATCAATTATCAAATTTCCATCCTGCATTGTTTGAATGGACGGGAAACAAGAACAAGAAGCTAATTCCCCTTTAATTTCCAGGTCATTATTGTCATGGTTTCTGCATGAAGGACAATCATGGTGCTTATTCAAAATCTCTTCTTTAAGCATATCTGGTCCCTGTTCGTCACCCTCTTCCTCACGTGTCTTTTCTGGAATAGTAATGACAGATCTTAAGCGCTTAGGATTACTCTCTTCCACATATTCCTTCCCATTGTGAGTAGTATTACAAGAACATGAATGATGGTTACATAAAGAACAAACTGGCCCCCTACTTCCGCTCCTTCTGCCAGTGCTTGGCTCATTATGAATTTTCTTTTCTTTCATTTTTTTTCTAGACTTAATCCTGGGAATCTGAAGATTGGTGTCCTCATTACCACTAATAGTTTCATCTTGGCAAGTGGAAAAGCTCTTAGAATCTCTACCTCTGGAGCTAATACTATTTTCACGTCGGCAACTAGAACAACTTCTGGAGTCACTGTTTGTGGAGCTAATACTAGCGTGTCTCTTTCGCTTTTTCTTCTGCACTTTTCTACCATAATCAAGAGTCTTTCTATTTGACCTTTTTCTTTTCTTTACAGGGGGTGAACCCTCACTGACATCTCGGCTTGAGGATCTTCTCCGAGTTCTTTTCTTCACGCGTTTCATATCACGTGAGTGCCTACTTCTTTTCCTACTATAATCAACCTCTGAATCGGAGGACAAAGACTGTGAACTGCTAGAATAATCAGAGGAAGCAGAAGATGACGAGTCATCCTCAGAACTGGATAACTTCTTGGATTTGTTTCTTCTGCTTTTTCTCTTCCGTATCTAACCACACAACACATGAAGATGTATAATGAAGGATAATAAATTGGAATTGCCAGCGACAAGATGAGAATGTATTGATAAGAAAACAGGAGGTAACCTTACATTGTTCTACAGAAAGCATGCCTAATATTAATTAAAAATATAATGCAATTTCTCATGAAAACATCTCCATGAATATTTGGTATTAAATATATTCAATAAAGAGTGTACAAAGTGTGCTGGCATGATCAAGCAGTATAAAGTCTTTCATAATTCTTTCTTCTGAGAGTCGGTTAAGGAATTACAAATTGAAACAGAAGAGGATATATTATTTAATACACGATCTTAGATATCGGTTTTTCCATGGTGGCTTCTAAAATATACCAAGTATTAACAGGTGCAGATAATTGTTTCTTTTGATAAAGAACTCTAGATTTGCTCCACTAAGGTTATTTTATGGATAGCGCAGAAAACAAGAAAATACAAAGAACAATAAACGATTCATGGAACTCTAACTATAGCGATTGAAATGACTATGCAATGTGACTTAACACTCCCACGAGCGATCATGAGCTATATCACATGAAGCCTTAACATATTACAGATTTGTATATGAACGTATTTTTAACATATTTACATGAAAATAATCCCTTCTAAACAAACTGGAAGGAGAAGGACTTATATTCTCCCAATTCAGTAATGTAAACTCATATAAGTGTTGTACCCAAAATAACCAGCCTTTTGAACTACTTTTTGATCCTTGTTCTTGGAAAACGGTTTCATTTTATTTTTTAGCGAAAAGAACGGCTATCTTAATTTTTATCCCAAAAAAACATCCCCTGATGATACACACATGAAAAGACCCAAAAGTTGAACCAGCTAATTACCATATGTTGCTTGGACTTATGTTCAACAGAGGGTACATATAACTTATGTTGTTCGGATACTTCAAAAATGCCGCTGGGTGTGTGTTGTATCCTCCAAAAACTAGTGCATTTTGGGAGGATCCTACACGGGTGCAATGAACATTTTTGGAGAGTCCGAGCAACATAGCAATAACTAACCACTATTTTTAATTCTCTTCCCTGTTTCCGCCACCAGTAAAAAGGGAACTATTAGCATCACTACAAAAGGACATTAACAAATATTCCATAACATCACAAAAATTAATTCAGTAAACAGAAAAAAACATAAGCCCTTAAAAATCAAATTAAAGGAGAATTCTCATAGTTCAATGACTTTTTAGGATTATTGAAAATAAAAACCTAAAGTTGAGTGATTTTATTTGATACAAAACTTTACCAGATAAATTATCATACTTCAATGACCTTTTAAAATGAAGATAAACCCTAAAATACATGACTATACACAGAAATTCAAAACGAAATAGAAAGAAAGCAACACACCATACAGGAACATTATACATAATACTGAGCAAGCGAAACGAATATTATTATGTGAATGAATAGAAAGCATCGATAAGGAGAGTTGAAAAAGATACCTTAGAGGACACTTTGAGCCTCTTCTTTTTGGAAGATTTTTTCTTAGATGAAGACTTGCGTTCTCCCATTGTGTTCGGATTTACTTCTACTTCTTCTTCTTCTTCGTTAACAAAATTGGAATAGCAAAAAGCAAACCGCAGATGAACGAATCGATAATTGCGATCAATATCGGAAAATCTGCAGATTGTGAATTCGGATTTGGAAGAAGGAAAGGAGATTCGTTTGGTTTGGTGAGAGGATCTGGATGGTGCCCTACACACTCAACCCCATAGATATATAGTATCCATTATCGTAGCAAACTTCACCTGCGTATCTCTAACTTGTACTTTACCATAATATGTATGTACTTATTATTGTTTCATTTTCGAGCTATTAACCATCTTAAAAATATCCCTTTACTTTAGTAAATGAACTTAAATAGACATTCAGTCTTGCAACATGAATGAAATACACCTTTAAATTTTCGTCAAATTTAGAATGTTTTCAACACTTCTCTGGGTTCTTTTATTAGGAGTCTCTTGCTTGCACAAGAGCACTTGCTATGTGATGTTGTATATTGAGGGTGTATTTACATTTAATTAGTCAATTAGATGGTGTTTTTAAGACTATCAATAGTTCGGAAATGAAACTAATAATTTACATCAAATTCAAAGATGTTTTCAATACTTCTTTCATTTTAAAATAAAACTCTAATACCGAAGAAATTGTATATTTTTTTATTATTATTTTTGTTATCGGGTGAAATTTGATCTCTATGTGAATCTATATATTTAGTTTACATCCTTTCTATTTAGGATATTAGGATATCACACTCGCTGCACCAAACTCAATCAAGTGATTGAGTGAAATTTGATCCCTACTTGGATATATATATATATTTAGTTTACATCCTTTTTGAGATACCACACTTGCTACAACAAACTCAATCGAGTGATCAGGTGAGATTTGATCCCTATTTGAATATATATATTTAATTTTTTTCCTAAAGCGTAAGCAAGTACAATCCTAAATAAACCATAACAAATAATAGAGAAAGCATAACGAACCAGAATAATATAATGAACGAAGCACAAAAAACATGCAAGACCACTAAAACATTAACTTAAGTCAACCATACTAATTAGAAAACACTTCTGCAGTAACTTAGTTTCTACATCCACAAACTTGAGGAGATCTTCGACAAGATACAACTATTCTTTTGCCAAGTCTACAAGATACAAGTATATGCAAATCGGTGCATTAAGCTCCCACAATTTACATTGTATCTTCACCATCACTTGAGCTTGAACGAGTATCAATGTAGAATTCAGAATCAACTTCACCATCAATGATCCTGACTCTGTTCGACACACATTATCAACAACATAGAAATGTTATATTAGGAACACTTAAAATGAGCATATTGTTTTTTTACAATAAAATGTAATGCGAATTAGCATAACTATTTTTTTTACTATAAACAGATAAAGAGGGGGGGAGAGTAATAAAACCTTTCAAGGACAAATTTCCCTTCTTTGTAATTCTGGCTTTCCTCATGGGATTTCTCCTGTGTAAACGAGACACAAATATTAGTCGTTAATAGAACTAAGCATGTTACATAGACTGTGTGAGTTTAACTTATGTACACCGATTTCATATCCCCCAAAAGACAATAAAAGGAACTTTTTGTGTGTGTTCCCATGGTTGTATGTTTTGGCTCTACGTGTTGGTGCCTATGGACAAAGAAGAGGGAATGAGAGGGATTACATATTTCCAGCCAAGAATCTGCCCACAGCGACAACAAAATATATCTGTCACAGTGTGCGTTCCAGAAAGCATCGTCCTCTCCTCGGTCTGTCCAAAAGTTATATTTACCCTAAATAATACAAAGGTAAAAAATTCCATCATACGAATTGGAAAAGAAACATAATCTGATCAGGCCGAGGAAGGATAAAAGAACAGAAAATGGAGCTAACAACACACATCTCTTCCACAAATCAAGAAAGCCAAGCAAAGAAGACCACTGAACTAGATTGTGCTCCTGGTAAGAGATCACCACTTACCAACCATGACATAAACTAATCCATTCAACCCCTAATTAAAAAACAAGCTTCCGCAGTAAGATGATTCAGCTGAGCTTCCTGTCAGAAAATAAGCTTTAAACATAGCAACATCTTTAAAAAAGCAAAGTGATCATCTACCAACTACAGCCGCTCAGAGAACTCCAGTCCACACCAAGCAACCATGCAAAAGTACAGATTCCATCCAGCATGCAGCATTGTATTCTGTTTTGACTTGCTAGGTCGATATCTCATTAATGAAACTATGAAAATTTGAACTATAGTTGCTGATGACAACATACAATCTGGACAGCCAGGCTAATCCAGGGAAACCAAAGTCTTGAAAGTAGATGGGCAAGAAGAATGCAAGCATACATACGTATGTATGTACGTACAGTACATACCTCGGACAATTGAGCAAACCCTATATCCAAATGTGGCCTAAGTCAAACAGTCCTGCTCAAATGCACATAATATCTAGCTGATGCTGATGTTGAGCGAGCCATTGGAACTTGCAATTAACAACAACAACTACTACTTACCCAGTGTAATCGTATAGGCGGGGTCTGGGGAGGGTAGAGTGTACCCAAACCATACGCCTACCTTGGGAGGTAGAGAGGTTGTTTCCTATAGACCCTCGGCTCAAGGAAAAAACATATCAAAGCAGATTGAAAAAGAAATAACGGAAGTAAAGAAATCATGGCAAAATACTATAGAAAGCATGACAAAGTATTTTGAATCAAATGTGAGAAGTTCCTATATGCCTCAGCCCTCAAGTGCATTTCTTTGCAATAGCCATTTATATCTATAACCCCCCACCCCCGAAATTTAAAGGAATAATAATAAGAACAAAGACGGGTTGCTACTTGTCTTTTTGGTGGCTTGTACTTTTTGTACCATCTTGGTACTATTAGTAATAAAAACCTCTACCATTTCAAAAAAATAAAATAATGGCCGGACAGGCAATATCATTCATTCGACAAATACTTGGTCACAAATGACATTCTGTTGAATATGACGGTATTGCCTATAACTCACTGAAAATAGACGCAACAGATTGTTAATGGTGACGTAACACTTAACCAATTAGGAGAAACGCCTATCAACTGCGTCCGAATGATGCGCCAAACATATTAAACAGCACTTTCTCCCGACAACAGATACACTAACGTACAAGCCCCCAAAAAGAAAGCACCAGTTGTCACTCACGAATGGATGCAGGTTTATCGACAAATTAAATCACTCGTAAAACAAAAATACAGATTCATGAAATAGCAATGTATACTATCAATATAACGTTGAGAATAATTAGAGGCCACTCACACATTATTGAACAGGTATGCTCTTCCACTGCTGCAATGAAAAGCCTGAATAAATAGCATAAAGGAGATTTTTTCAGACATAGTTAACCATTGCAAAATTAAATGCAATTTATGCAGCAAAGACAAAACACAATTTTCTCATGCAATATACCACGACAAAGAAAGTAAACTGACAGTTCATACACAATGAGATAAAAGAAACTTCTTGAGTTCCAATTAATTTTACTTGCTTCGAGAATTCCAACTTACGTCACCTATTGGTGCTAGACAATTCTGATGCATATATTTCACTTGTGAGTTAAAAAAGGAGTTGCTTTTAACCAGGGGAGGATCTACTAAGGGCCGAGGTGGTGCCACGTCACCCGAAAGCCTCACCCGAAACTCGGTATATAAAAGTGTGTATATATATATATATATATATATATATATATATATATATATAGAGAGAGAGAGAGAGAGAGAAAGA
>JAJONR010016839.1:0-13781 GCA_029582245.1 Solanum etuberosum
CCCCCCCCCCCCCCCCCCCCCCCCCCCCCCCCCCCCCCCCGCCCCATTATGGAGTGGGTTGAGAAAAATATTTTAAACTTTTTTTAAAAAAAATAATTAAAAATAATTATTTTTTTTGGATAGTAATACTTTAATCTTTAGTTTTTAAATAATATTAATAATTTATTTAATTTTCGTCAAGGTGGAATATTTTATCTATATGGAATGTCATGTGACAAGATTTTTGCAAATAAATAACAGTGAGATGTGTTTCTCAAACTAATAAGTGATAGTTTAGGTATGAAACTCACACTCTCAATAGTTTAGATATGAAACTCAAAATAAAATTAAATTTAGGCATGTTTTTGACATTATCTCTTTTGAAAAATAATACTTGAAAATGATTCCTTATTTAAAGTTGTTCTAATAATACTACTGGGCTCAATTGTCTACCATGTTGCTTAAGCCCAGCCCAACATCATCTTCTCCATCCATCTACTCATCTGCTTTCATTTGCCATTTTCTCTTTGCTTTATCCCTTCTTCAAGGAGTGACTGTTGCTTTCCTTTAGGTATCTTCTCTGTGTTTTAGTTTTTATGTTTCCCAATTTAATTTTTTGTAAAATTTCTTTGTTATGTTGTGTTTAATTTTTGCACAATCTTTTGGTAGAATGTGACTGATTAGTTTAATTTTTTATTTTTTTTTGTAATCTGGGGCTAAATATAAATATGCATTTTGTTTTTGCTCTATGTACTTTATACATTTACCAACAAGGGAAGAATTCAAGAAAATTGTTAGTAACACTAGAGAAAGGTGACATTTTTTAGATGTTTAAACTTCTGAATTTGTTAATATGGAGGAGCAAGTCTATGCAGCCCCATGATAAACAAGTGCAGAATTAGAGACCTGGGCTAGTTAATTTTTACATTTTCAGTTATTTAATTATTCTTTGTATTCAAAAAAATATATAAGGGCTTATGTAAAATCGTTGGTGACGTTGGATTCAATCTATGAGAAGGTGTGTGATCCATTCGTTAATGGCATTGCAGGAATTGATACTATTGATAGAAGCATTGTAAGTTATCAATGTGATGTGAGACTTTAGGATGGAGAGTGTAGAGTCCAGTTGCAGCCTTACCAATTACTAATTGGTTTTGGTAAAGATAGAAAAACAATTTGATTGACTAAGTAGCTGAATGAGAAGAAATTAGATTGAAATAAAAGGAACTAGCTTCACATTATGCTACATAATTTGCAGTTTAAGTCAAAGAACCAGTAGAAGTAATATTAATGAGATAAACAAGTGGAAGAGTAATGTTAGAAAGAAGTGCTTACTTGGTGTTATATGATTTTTTGTTCTTGAATCTAGAATCAAAAGATCATTACTAAACATCAATGTGATGTGAGCTAGAGAGGCTACTAGAAGGATCCTATACTGCATCAGATAAATGTGCTTGTTGGAAAAGGGGTATCAATTATTTTTATCGTGTTTTTTATGCCAATGCCATTGAAGAGAATCGTGACACTGCAGTCATGGACTATATTGTTTCTTGAATCATGCCTCAAACTTGGGATTTTTTTATTCTGTCAAATATCTTTGCCTTTTATACAATCCAAGTGACTAAGAACTGCCACAAGTTCGAATTTAACTTTGGATTCTGCATCTTCTGATTGTTTGAATGAAAATATGTGGTTTACCAGGAAAATTCGGGATCTTTTCATAATGCATTATTATCACTTTTTACGTCTATTTGTTCTCTTGTCGAATGTGATCATCTTAAAATGTTGCATCTTTCTAAAGCTGAGGCACGCTTGCTGGATTCACAAGAATCTGAGGGGATTGTAGTTTCAAGGTGTCATATTTCAGCTGATTGTTCTATGATTGACATTATGTGGAATATCTTCTCTCTCAATAGTTGCCTACATGTATATAGAACATAGAAAGGCGAGATGTCCATGATGTATGTGTAGGATGAACCAAATCCTTATTGGATTTTGTTTGTCCAGGATACCCATATAGTCACTCCAAAAATCATTCCCTAATGAACTGGACAATCAGTGGATTTCTACCAACGAAGAAAAAAGTAATAATTTGAATAAGAAATTTTTAAATCGACTTGAAGTTTCAACTTTTATTTCAATTGAGTTTTGCTTCTTGTATTGTGTTCTGGTAGTATGCACCATTATACTGGTGATATGAAATTACTACAAATCCCTCTTTACCATTTTACAATGCTGCATCTTTCTAAAGCTAAGTCACTTATACACATCAAGCAATTATGGTTAAACTAACTAGTTTTCATCATACTCCCCGATCTGTTTGATTGCTAGCTGGATGCACAAAAATTTGAGGAGATACTAGTTCCATAGTGTCATATTTCAGCTGTTAAAAGATCGATAAATTGTTCTGTGACCAGAAGTTCAACTTCTATTTCAATTGAGTTTTCCTTCTTGGTATTGTGTTCTGGCAGTATGCACCATTATACTATTGATATGAAATTGCTGCAAATCCCTCTGATTTTCTTGAACAAAACTGTGTGCAGCAGGCCCATGCATACTCTGGGATGCCCTAACTAGTGTTACTGGTGTGGTGTCATCAGAGATTGGTGATGGAGAGCTTTCCGCGGTTAGCACAGCGCGTTCTTTCCGTGCCATTCACTCCAAAATACTTGAAATCTTGTAAGAAAACGAATCCTCTGACCTCCCACTTAATGCAACTCTGTGGCTCCCGGAAACCAATATTCATACAATGGAATCTGCAGGGAAGACCTTCTGTATGCACTGACTTAGTATCCAAGAAAAATTACAGTTCTGCCACTGCTCAAGCAGGTTGGTTTCTGGGTTTAGGAGAGAAAAAAAAGCAAGTCATGCCTGACATTGTGAAAGCCGGTGACCCTGTTCTTCATGAACCGTCTCAGGATGTTTCTCTTGAGGAGATTGGGTCAGAACGAATCCAAAAGATTATAGATGAGATGGTGAAGGTTATGAGAAATGCACCCGGAGTTGGTCTTGCCGCTCCTCAAATTGGTATTCCTTTGAAGGTTTGTTAAAGAAAACATTTAGTTTGTCCAACTTATTTTTTGCCTCACTGAGTTTGTTTGTATTGCAAGTGACAGATAATTGTGCTGGAAGACACAAATGAGTATATAGGCTATGCTCCTAAAGATGAAACCAAAGCACAGGACAGACGTCCATTTGATCTCCTGGTGTGTGTGAAGTTTTTTATGTGTCATCTTGATAAATATGAGGTCCAAATTTTGTGGCAATACATTCAGTTTTCTTCTATTCTTGCAGGTTATTATAAATCCAAAGCTTAAAAAGAAAGGCAATAAAACTGCATTGTTTTTCGAGGGGTGCTTGAGGTAACACAGAAACAACTAAGCCTAACTTGAAACTTTTTACATATTGAACTATCAAAATGCAGTAGTATAATTGCTTACGAGCACATCGGGGCTCAGGAATAGAAACATGCTTTTTGGTAGAAGATCCTAGGCCTCAGGCACTTCGGGAGAAAGGCAGCTATTTGCTCCATTAGTATCATTTTATGCAAAGAAATATTTAGAAAGTGAATAGCATTAATAGCATGTATGTGGAAGATAGTTGTTTGTTTATCTTTTGTAAAGTAGCAAAATTTATCATCACCTCAAAACTGTGTCAAAAGGTTTATGAATTCTTTTATTAAAAAAAGGTACAAGAGGCCATATGTTTTCAACAATTATCAGGATGAGCTCTTGTTTTCGATGGTCGCAGCCATCAAGTTTACCTTAACTTGTATGTTCTGATAATCACTTCAGATATGCACAATGGCCTATCTTTTGTAAAATGAGCTATGTTATTGTGCAATTGAATGTGCATTGAGTTGGTGAAGATGTCACTCTGCCTATTGAGGAGATAGTCTGTGAAGGAGGAGCTTTATTGATTTGTACATTGTTTTGACTTTCATTACTTTGCTTGCTTGCTTGTTTCTGAATAGTGAACAGGAAATAGCTGTTTTTCTTTTTAGCATTTGTTTAAGTTAATTGTTTAATAGAAAATTACCTAGCAAATTAATAGCCTGTTTATCAAGCTTCCAAAATCTCTGCTTGTTTTGAAAAATAATTGTTATCAGAACTCAGAAGTGTTTTTCGGAAAAGTAATTTTATAGAGTGGCATTTTGTGTTTGGCTAATCGATTTGAAAATCACTTTTGCCGATATTAGAGTAGTACTTTGTGCTTGCCAATGTCCCAAAAATGTTAATTCGGAAAATAGGCATTTTTGGCTTCCCAGAAGCTTGACCAAATAGGTTATAAGAGTAGTTTTACTGGCGCTGTTATGTGGAAGTTCAATTTTTCACAAGAATCTGAATTTCTCTTTGACAGGCTATTCCTAGCCTTTATGGTGATATATTATGTGATCAAAACTGCTTAGATGTCCTATCAGGTTAATAGCCACGGATATAAATGAATTCTTTGCTTAATCTTCTGTTTGCAGTGTTGATGGGTTCAGAGCGGTTGTGGAAAGACACCTAGAGGTAGAGGTTACTGGTTTGGATCGAAATGGCAAAGCAATCAAAGTAGATGCTTCAGGATGGCAGGCTCGCATTTTGCAGCACGAATATGACCACCTAGACGGAACTCTTTATGTTGACAAGATGGTTCCTAGAACCTTCAGGACTGTAGAGAACTTGGACTTGCCTCTTGCAACTGGGTGTCCTAAATTGGGAGTGTGCTAGGTCCACTACCTCGAGCGACTCGTTGTGAACTGAAGTATCAATATCTTGCTTGGGAATGGGATCGTTGGTTACGTTGCTCGGATGACTGTGATGTTTAGAAAACAATTAAGGAGCTGCAGACGATGACTTCCCCATCTTGTGGGATATTGAAGTACTTGGATTCAGAAATGAGGTAGCAAATAGGTGTGTACATTAAGCCGTTTACAAAGATTCATTTTTTTGAATGGTATACTGTTTCTCTTTCTGTTATGGTATATACTACAAAGTTGATACTGTTATTGCACAGCAGAAAATGAGAGGGTGTCGAGATTATAGGTTGATATGCAATTAATTGACCTCTTATTCCGTGATCTTCTGGAGAATGATATACATAAAAGTGGCTGTTTCATAAAAGATTTTCAATATGAAGGTCTTGCAACAACAAGGACAACAACATACCTAGTGAAATCCTGTCTGGGGAGGGTAGAGTGTATGCAGACCTTACCACTACCTCGAGGAGGTAGATATGAAGGTCTTGCAAAACTATATATAGACAACAAACTAGTCTGAAAGATACATCCAGTACAGGACAATTTATACAACTGAATGAGAGTACAATCCTTAATTTCGATTTAATCAACAAGAATCATAACTAGTGATTCTTTTATCAGGTTGAATACAATCAATAGGAGGGGTTGTGTTTGTTCTCAATTCTCCATAAGTTTCCCAACAATACGGTCCATAAAAATGTTTCTTTTCTAATGAAGGTTTAAGCTTTATGTCTGCAAGGGAAACACCTGTGCATGGCACAGAGTCACTACACGCAAAATGAAGTGGTTTATATGAATAAGTTCCTTTTATGGATTGATATGAAACTCCCGATATTGCTACTGCTGATGTGTGGTTACCACATTTTCTTTTGTCACAATAGAATTGATCTATCATTATTGGTATTTTCACATCTGAAACATGGATATTTGAGAACATGATTCCCTGAACTGAGCCTGAGCCTCCCTGAAAATATAGACATACTGTGAAAGTCGAGGGATCTCAATCGATGGATTCAACTTATTGAACTTGTTTCATTAGTTTATACCTGCCATGTTTTGATTCTTACACCAGTCATAGTGTTTTGTAGTGTTGAATCCTGAACTGTTATGTTAGAGACGCAGGCTTTCGTGTTGTCTTTTCCCAGCCCTCCTATGCTGAATCCATGTCCAGGTCCACAATTCACATCATGAATGAACACAGCTGAACTTCCTGTTTGTATAGATATACAGTCATCTCCTGCAAAATGTGTTAATAGTTTTCACTTCAAAATCACAAAAAGAAAGTCTCTGCAGAATTTTCTCCATTTTTTGTGATTTAACTCAGGTACAACGAATCTTCCATGCCCCCCTCCCCCTCGACTCTCTCTAGCGTAAAGAGCTAAGCCACTCTTGTCGTAATTGCTATAGAAATATAGATTATGCTATATAAATTATTACCACAAGCAATATCAGTGCTGTTAATAACAACATTTTGTGAGTTTTGGAGGTGAATTCCATCAGTATTTGGGCTATCTCCAGGGGATGAAACTGTGATCCCATAAACTTGAACAGCCACACAATTATCAAACTTGAGATGTGCTTTGGGACTGTTTTGGATTGTTATGCCAGTTACAACTACATTGGAACTTCCATAAAACTTCAGTGCCTGCCACATAAAATTGCACCAAAATTATAAAATAAGAATAAAATCCACTTAATGAATAAGGGATTTCATTTGGCATAAGGTAGGCAATTGTGTTATAGTTCCATTCATTTTTCGGCGAATCAGCTCATTGGAAAATTGTACGGTGGAAAGTAGTGAGAAACTTTCTACTCTTTACTTAAGAAAACATTACTATTTTTTCTTATTCCACCGATTCAATCAAAATATCTATGGGAATAAACAACAAACATTTTTCATTTTTCAGTGGGAAAAATAGTAGTAATTTAGTAAATGGTACTCACTGCTGGTCTGGTTCTGGGCATTTTTCCTTTTGATTTGCTACTTATCTGTCCAGGCACCAATAGAAACAGTCAAGCAATGAATAATAACAATTACTATTAGTTAGAATTAACATTGGGTTGATATGAAAATAGGGTGTTAATTTACTAACATCAAAAGATTAACTTGTAGAACAATTTAGTCAACTATTTTATGAATAGATATAAATGAGACTTGTTTGTACATGGAATAAATTAAAAGAAAATGCTATTTGAACAAGGAGAAGGGTCTTAGAAAATACACCTTCGGTTCATTTTTACTTGTTCACAATAAACTTTGTACGTTCTTTATAAAAATAAGTAATAAATGAAATGCATATTTTACTATAATACACCTGACTATTAGCCAAACTATAATACACATATTATATTATAGTATAAAGTACAGAAATCTCATACATTTTGGGGCTAATTACATCCTTATCTCAGAAGTTTTCCCAATTACAAAAATCTCGAATTTTTCATTGCTCTCGGATACATTTCTTGGCTGTCTGATACATTACCTAATGGGAGAGATGTATATGAGAGAGGATAAAGATGTATTCGAGAGAAGATTTTTGTATTTTTTTCTAAATGATAGAAAATTTTAGAGATTATGATTTCCTATACTATTACCCTTTCTCAAACTCCAAGGAAAAAATGGAAAGGGATAGCCAAAGTAATGATGAGTATAGATGGATAAGTGATTATTACCAAAGCAATTTTTGGAGCATAATCATCTTGCTCCTCTGAATAATCATCTTGATATTCTTCTACTAACAAAAAAGGAGCATTTTTCCACCAGACTGATCCTTGACCATCAATAATGCCTTTTCCCTTAACACGTATTCCATTTAGCTTTGAGAATTCAAGCCATTGTGATACACCCCACACTTTAGGGTTTGTTGGTGCTATAATTCTTCCATCCAACTATTCAAAAATAAAAAGAGAGATGAAGTGCATATATATTTTATCATAATTCTCATGACTATAAGTATTTCAAAGATTTTGAAAAATGATTTGGGGAATGAGTAGTTAATGTTAAAGATAAAACAGGGAAAATATTTTTCCCTTGATACGCTAAAATAGACAAGTAGAAACTACCTAATTACACAAGCATTTTTATCATATTTACTTATTCTCATTTTAGTTTGAAGTAGTTACATTCTATATCACTAATTAATAATTTCATAGTAGATTTCAAGTTAGATACACCTAGATACATATTTTTTGCTACCGGATACACTGAAATAAGGAGAGAGGCGAGTGATATTTGTCTATGTATTTCAGATACATGTGAATCACAAGAACAGGTACATGTGAATCACATTAGATACATGTATTTGTATGTATGTGATGTGATTCACATGTATCTGGGATATCACATACATAGGAGAGTGGCGAGAGAGATTGGAGGGAGGCAAGTGAGATTTGTCTATGCATTTCGGATACATGCAAATTCACTTGGATATAGTGTAGCTAGAGCAAATTATATCTAGTTATGACCACATATATCCCGAGATACATGTATCTGAAAGTATCTGGACGCACCAAAATCTGGTAAGATTCATAATATTGCAAACTAGTATGTATCCAAGTAATTAACTTCTAAACCAGTGAAATTTATGTTAATTACCCCTTCAATTAAACTTATAAAATATTAGTGTAGTGAATTTATATACCTGGAAAACAATGTTTTTTTCACAATGTGACCCTGAAAAAGAGATAGGACCAACTAGGAAATCATAGTTTGATGGAACCATCATAGTTGACCCTTCAACTTTACAAGCTTCTATCCATGTTGCTTCAAATGCCTGCCAACACAATGACAAAGTTGAAACTAAAATATGTTACTCTCTCCGGTCTATTTTAGTTATCGTGCTTATTGAAAATAATTATTTCAAAAATAACTATTATTTGAGAAAAATTATGATATAATTAATTATTTTAGAAAATGTATAAAGATTAATATGGTGAAAAAGAGAATATACTAGTTAATTGAGATCAATAAATAAATAAGAATAATTTAATCAAATTATCATTTAAGTTAATATTTGTTTAAAAAATATAACAAGTAAAATAAACAGAAAGGATGAGAGTCACATAATTTCACCATGCTCACATAAATAACCTTCCACTTTTATGGCGAGGTTTGTCATAGTATGGTGAAAAAAAGAATATACTAGTTAATTGAGATCTATAAATAAATAAGAATAATTTAATTAAATTATCATTTAAGTTTATATTTATTTAAAAAATATAACAAGTAAAATAAACCGAAAGGATGAGAGTCACATAATTTCACCATGCTCACATAAATAACCTTCCACTTTTATGGCGAGGTTTTTCATAGTAAATGCATAAAAATAAAAATATGGCCTAATTTATTTTAGGCTTTTAGTATTTTCAAGAATCTAATAAAATTCATTATTGTGTGTTGAAACCGAAATGTAGGGTGTATTTGGTATGGAGAAAAATATTTTCTTATTTTCTCATGTTTGGTCAGATAAAATTTTTGGAAAACATTTTCTCTAACTAGGACGAGGAAAATGACTTTCTTAATAGAAGTAAGAAAAACAAGTTTTATAAGTGACATTTGATGTTTATTAGTTCCCCCACCCACCAACCCTCAACCCTTACACCTTGATCACCCCATCCCATCCCCACCACCCCCGAGGCCCACACCCACCCCCTCACACCTCTATATATTTTTTATATATTATATATAAATGTTATTGAGATTAAAAAAAATTACTTATTAACCGAACACTATAAGTAAAAAAAATCAATTTGTTTTTCTAAGAAAATATTTTTCACGAAAAATACTCCTTCATACCAAACAGATGAATTCTCTCTAATAATTTAAGCTTTCAAATTTAACATAATTGCATACTTTAATATGATATCAGAATACTTTCATGTGATTGGTGTAAGAATTAGAGTCAATAACTCACACGTGAGGAACATGTTAAGGAATATATAATTGAATACTAATTGTAAGAGTAAGTATGTTGACACATGACTAAAATATTGTGAAATAGTAGTACTCTATATACTTCTTTGGTTCTTATTTATTTTTCCAATTTTGACTTGGGACACTTATTAAGAAAATAATATTTTATCCATCTTAATTTATGTGACACATTTTAAATTTTGAGATTCAAACAAGTCTATCTGTGACCGTAAATTTTTCATATATCTTTTAAATATTTGGATTGTCAATTATTATGACTTATAGTACTTTTATGTAGTTAACAAATATATAAATTTCATTTCAAAAAGAATTTGAAGATTTCATGAGTAAATTCCCGGTCAAACTTAAATTGTTTGACTTTCGAAAAATGAAATGTGTCACATAAATTGGGACAGGGGGAGTAATTGATATAGTGATTTTACCATTTTACCCCTATTAATTGATAGAATTCCAAAATCAATTTACTCATTAAAGAGATTCTACCTTTTTCAAAAATATTAACTATCTAAATAAATTTCTAATAAGTAAAAAATATTATATTCTCTTGATTTGTCAAAAATAACAAATAAAAAGTTAAAATTGGACAATGAAAAAGGGACGGGGGGAGTATTATAGAGCATGATATCTTACTTTGGTGTCATATGTGATTCCATCACCTTTAGCACCATAATCTAAGACATTAAAGACATAAAAATTCTCAATACTTGATTCTTGTGACCTAACATTGCATGTTGCTTTCTCCAAACTACAATAGATTACTAAAACCAGCAAAATGACTAACTTCATGAGATTTCTACTAAACCTCAACATTTTGAATGAGAGAGATTTAATAGATGTACTCTCTTAATTAATTATTGTTATTATTGATGATATATATAGGCTTAATATGTCTAATAAACCAAATTAGCACTGTGCATTCATGTGACCAACATGTATATTACGTATATATACCTTTCTTGTAGTGTGGGATAAGTTCATTATTCATTAATTCTTACTACTAGAAAACATGGAATTAGCTACGGAATTTATCGATAATTTCTAACTAATTCGTGGCTAAATAGCTCGTAATTGAATTTTTGTATCATTCTTTGCTAATCCATAGCTAAATGGAATTAACATTGAAGCTTTTATTGTTTAGTTATGAAATATTTTTCTTCGTTAATTTCATATTTTCTTGTAGTGTCTTGTATTTACCGGCAACGAATTGAAAATGAAGTGCAATATTTAATTCATTACAGACGAGAACATTGACATAATTATCGAGTACTTAATGATTTCTATATGACTATATGTTGTTAATTATATCTTTGCTAATTAGGTATTTTAGTTAAAAAGAATTAATAGGAATATTTTGTTTTGGCTAAAAAGAATATTAAGTTGGTGTTACGTGTGCATAAAGAAGAAGTGTTTACATCATGATGAATTATTTGACTCAACACTCGTTCTTGCCTTGTAAGTGATATTTTCTTGAAGTTTGAGCATTGAAATCATGAAATTTTATTAGTCTGTCTGTCTGTCCTAATTTATGTGACACATTTCATTTTTCTAGAGTCAAACAGTTTAATTTTGACACAGAATTTGCTCATGGAATCTTCAATTTTTTTTAAAATGAAATTTATATATTTGTAAGCTAAAAAAGTACTATAAATCACAATAATTGACAATTCAAAATATTTAAAAGATATATGAGAAACTTATAGTCAGAAATAAACTTATTTGAATCTCGAAATCTGAAATGTGTCACATAAATTGAGATAAAGGAAATATTATTTTTAGTACCGTACGTGTTTATAATTATGAACATTTTGATTGTCTGCAATAGTGCTCAAAATGATTAGGGGGTTGGGTTGATACTTGCAAATAGGGGTGTACATAGTTAGGAGCGTACATAATTCGATTAACAAAAAATGTTTTGATGGTTGGAAAATAGATGTCCACGTAAATATATATTGTGTTGTAATATAAATGTATACATAATATATTTTGTATTTATATATATAGAGAGAGATATTTAGTATTAATTAAGTGAAATTATTAGTCTTAATGATATCAATACAATATATGATACTGATTTTATATCAGTTAAGTAAAATTAGTTGGAAGTTGATAGTATAATTATTTACTGGGGTATGAATATAAAGAGGTATATGTTTGTAATTATTTTATTTTTATGGGTATTTGCTTAGTTAAAAAAAATGGCAAAATTAAAAAGCTTAAAAGAATGACCTTATACATATGTTAATTTGTCATGGTGAGCACATGACTTTAAAATATTGAGTTCTCCACTACTTTAAGTTGATGGATTAGAAAAAAATTGCATAGAAATCGAGGAACAAATATCTTTTGAATAATTTAATTTACAAAGATAAGGAGTTTTGGGTACTGTTTCTCCGTAATTCGAGAATCGATAATGGCGTATTTCTCTAACGTAGGAAATCATATCTTGATCTCTTTATGATTTTTCTATGAATTTATAAAAATTTCAAGATGTCTTCTCAAGGAAATATTTTACCTTTTATTTAGGCATTAGCTAAGGTTTAAGGTAAAGTAGCCTTCAATAATCTTAACTGAAATAGAACTCATTTTATAAAATCCTATAAAGTTTTGATGTCTACACATACCCCTAAAATATTTGTATATCATGAAAGAATTATTCAATTATTCTAGAAAATAACGCAACATGGCTAGGCAGTACATGTATCTTTTAGATGATAAAATGAGAGAATTCCAAATTAAATTTTCAGTAATACTATTTTCTTGGTTTCTAGGATAGGAAGGGCCCAAATGATGACCAGCCACAAATATAATCAAGACAGCAAGTTATAGAAGCAAACTGAAATGTATTAACATTGCTAATCTTTTGTTATTAATTTACATGAAGTACGCAATAGGTATCTCGCCCATACTTATCAGATAATTTAGTTCATCGAGGTTAGAACAGATGTAAAGAAAAAATTTAGTACTTTTTTTATATCTTTATTGAAATTTGAATATGAGATCTCGTGGTTCTCAACTAGCTAATTCATTAACCACTAAATCACACTCTTATATATTTGGCTCGACCTTATTACCATTACAAGAAATTCCACTTTTTGTGGTGACAATGGTCACAGCTAAAGACTAGTGTCACGTCCCGAGCCTACACCCCGGGCGGGACTGGCACTCGAGAACCATTGCTGGCCCCAAGCGAACCCTTGGCCTGACTTACTACTCAGCGGAAGACTAACTCATGATAAGATACTTTAAAAAGTAAACTGAACTGCTCAATAGATAACTTAGACTGTTTTAAATAACATTCAACTTAGCCAAAGTGGCAACTCAAGATTCAATATAAGCCAATAACAAGGTAGTGACAAATGAACTAATTAACTGTCTATCTATGAAGCCTCTAAAACTGGGAGGGATGTCGGGACAAGACCCCCGATCGTCCTAACAACTGAAAACTACTAAAGCAGTGTAAATAGGGATCCTCCGGAAAGCAAGGAGGCTTACCACAAGACTCTGAATGCTCAACTGGATCAACGAAGCGCTGGATGCTGATCCTGGTTACCTGTATCTGCATCATAACAACGATGCAGGCCAAATGGCGTCAGTACATTGAATGTACGAGCATGCGAGGGGGAATACTAAAACAAGACATAAGCTTGAAAGGAACTGAAAGAACATACCTGGGCTCAACTCACCTCAACTTAGAAATACAATAATAACTCTGTATGTATGCAAAGATACAATATAAACTCTGTTTGTATATGAAAATACAAATAACTCTGTGTATATAAGAATACAAAATACTACTGTGGGAGTTTCTCTAACTGACAGCCATCACTTAAGAGCTATTGTGATGATACAGCATTTTGTCTCACGCTGCCAAGGCCATCCTATACCTTGTCGAGGGTATAGAACCTGACTACTAAGTGGATCCACTAGTCTATGCTAAAAAACACTAAGGAATCATCTAAAAAGTATGACCCTTTTCTACCCATGATGGCTACCTGGTTTATGGGGGCTGGGAGTTGTCTGAACTCTCCCTCATATCGGTGCTCAATACTACTCCCAAAATATAATACTAGCTCTTATGTTTAAAAACATAACTTCTTTCTGTGGTTTGAGATAATTGCTCAAAACTTA
>JAJONR010016840.1:0-12648 GCA_029582245.1 Solanum etuberosum
CCCGACTTACTTCCCCGAGTGGCCCTTCGTGGCTTATTTTTGGCGACTATAAATTACATTTTGAACATTAATTTAGTATCAAATTTTTAATCCATCTTAGTGTAGAACAGTTTTCTCCAAAGTTTCTAAGTAGACTTGAAGGTTTTGAGACTCAACTTGGAGATTTTGCAAGTGGGTTTCAATTTTTTTTTGAATTTGAGCATTTTAAAGCTTGAATTCCTCTTACCCAGTTGATGGCTAATCGATTCGGTAACGGTTTTTATATTTTTATGATGTTCGGATAAAACCCCAACTCTTGGGGTGTGATCATGTGATTATGAGTTGAATTAGTGTGTGGGTATTGTTAATTACTAGTTAAAATGCTATTTTGAACTGGGTTTAATCATTAATTATGGTTTAATTTATGAATTGTAGTTGCAAATGCAGTTCTATGTTACAGTTCTTGGCTTGCTCGAGAGAGAGGTTTAAGAACTAAAATTATTGATTAATGATTCGTATGTATTGGGTTGATTTGGGTTCAGCTCGAGAGAGTGAATCCTAAACCAAGTCGTACCCATCTTGCTCAAGAGAGAAGATGTATTAAGGTTTTGGGCTATTCTTAATTGCTATGCTTGTTGATGTTCGAGAGAAATCACTTGAAGCGGAATTGTTGTTCGAGTGAAAGCTATTTCAATTATAGTCTAGCCTACCCACTGATATTTAGCTGTTTACTAGTAGATTCAATTACTCATATATCAAAATTTGCCTATTATCGATCACATCCCGAGAATTCCTCTCCGTATTGTTATCTCATTGCTATTTCACTGCTTTGTAGTTGATAATTGCAAATCAAAACCCCCATCTGACATTTGATGTCACCCCTTTGATTTGTAATGTGTCCTTTTCCGATAATATCCATTCCTATAGCTAGTTAGATTACATTTGTACTTCATAGTCGAATTTGAACACATACCGCTCCCTGTGGGATTCAACCCCAACTCAATTGTTGGGTTTTGTACTGCTGAACGATCGTTTGTACCTAGAATTGGATGAGCTGTGGTTGAAACGTTAATCATGATACAACTAGACTGCTGCACCAGCTCTCTATCTTGTGAAAGATCACCAATATTAGTATTTTTGTTTCTAGTAACATTTCAATTTAATTATTGTGAAGGATAAATTTGCAGGGTATCGACTAAAGATTTTAAATTAGAGATACATTGTCCAACATATCTTTAATCCCAAACTTCACACCAATAGCACTTTCGTTTCCAACATCATTGCTATTTAGTTGATGTCCAGAATCGACCTGCGACGCTACAACTACTGATTTAGTAATTATTTCACTATTTTGAACTTTAACATCAGAACGATCAAATGGATTTGCACTAACCACACCTTGATGGTTATTGCATACACCAAAAACATCCATTTGTTGTTGCTGCTATATTTCTCCAGAAGGAACAAGAGTTCGATTCGCTGATGTCACTACATTAATTTCTTAACTATAAACATCACATGACACAATCTAGGAACGTGACAGTCATTTTTCTTATCAACATTCAATATGGGGTAGATAATCCCACAGTTCTAGTACAAGGTGGTTTCAGGGTCTAATTAGTACTCATACCAAACGCAAAATAGAATAATCCCTTATTCTTTCAACCAAGCAACCCCTAGATATGTGTAAAGATTAAATTAAAGAACTAGTTAATAACACTTAGGGTCGTTGTCCTAGAATCCTATGAATATCCACCACAAAGACACCTTGGAATAAAATATTGATAATGTACCAGATATAAAATTATGAAGCAACAGTAAGAGGCTAGCTAGCTCACCATCTGATATTTTTTCCAGAGGGTGACCGCGAGCATGCCGTAAAACTTGGCCGTGTAGTCATGGAGAAAGGAACGAATAGGTGGGACCAAAGAGATTTTGGAAACTCCTTTTTCTTGAACTGAGCATCCAACCAAGAGAGGTCCAGTTACCAACTTTTTGTTGATGATCGTGCGTGATTATAGTATCATTAATACTATGAGAGGATCAAAGGAAAATGGATAGTTTTTCCAGGGATAAGATTGATAAGAAACATAACATCTCTTGCCCTCCATATTATTATTCAGTTTGAAATCTAAGATTTAGTGAAAAACTTTTAGACTTTAGTAGTACAATAATTTCCTCATATATAAATGCAGTGTTAATTCACTAAACTGTATATGTTTGTAAAATTCATAACAAATTGTTCTATTTGTTCAAGGAGGCAATCTTTAGGTTTATATTTTCCCAATAAAAATATTTTTTAATAAATTAAAATTTCTCCTTTACTTTATTATTTTAGTTTGATTTTTATCGCTCAACTTCTATTATTTTAATTTACTTTGAAGGAAGAACATTCTTTTTGTGTAAGATTGTCCCTTTATAAGAGATGATAACGATCAAACTATCATAAAAAATAAGTAATAGAATAAGCGATCATTATTAATGAAAATACTCAACTATGATTCGAGATCGAATCCCACAAGGAATGGTATAATGTTAAGAATTCAACTAGGAATTTAGAAATGCGGACCTATTCATTGTAGCACGCTAAAAAAATGGATGGATGATTCCATCAATTTACTAAAAGAGTTTATAGTATCAAAAGCCACAATTAAAATAAAATTCAGAAATTTAAGCAATTAACAAGTAATCTAGGGATGCAGGGATTGGAATTGATGTCACATAGGGGTAATTATGTTTATCAATAATGCAAAAAAATTGAGGATAGGCTGGGTCATTTTCCATGACTCCAATTTTCTTTCAATCTCATAGTACCAATTTATAGAATCTTCTTTCGGTCTAATCTATGTGAATAACAAATTAACTCATTACCTTACGGAATCTCACTTTGTTACAGATTAGGACAAATAGATCCAAATCATAATTTTGCTTTCGAGCAAATCATAGAAATTAAACCTAAATTGTATGCATCAAACTAATTATCCAATTGATCTCTTTCGAGCATCAATGGAAGATAAAAAAATAGGTTTCAGTTTGCAATCCTAACCCATGAATCAAATCCATGCTAATTAGCCTAAATCAATGGATGAACAGCAGTAACACAAAGCAAAACACAATACTCACTACATTAAATTGACACACAACCCCATAATTGCACCCCTACAATTGGGGTTATAGCTGCCCTTCACAAAAAATAAAAAAATTATACCTATCAAGATAGCAGCCATGGATGTGATGAAATTAATTAATTTTAATAAAAATCCACTTTGATTTCCACTTCTAATTGTCAATTACAAGAGGAAAACTGAAACTCCAAACTATAAATATTTTTCATAAGGTAAAATGTCTCATACAAGAACTCTCTCAAAACAAAAGCTCTGAAAACATATTTTCTACCAAAATAATCCCTATTTCTCTCTCCTTTGAGCTATTTATAGTTTCTTAAAAATCACTACGTGACCAACTTGCTGACATTAGTCAGGCTTGCCGAACAGGATCGGCGGATCACAATTTATTCCTTAACAAGCCTTTCATTTGCTTCAGGCTTCAAGTGTTTGAACCTTAGTTGGTGAAATAACTCGAGTCTGTCTTTCACATTTGGCGGATCACCAAATATTTCCTTTATTCTTCTTTTAAAGTTTCATTTTTTATCCATGTCATGTCACCTTCTGTGATGATCATCTTGTTTGCCTTTAATTTTCAGTGAGTCGCCATTTCACTTTTTGTTCTCCGACCTGCCTTAATTATCTTCAATTGTGAGCACTGTTACTTTGGGAGAGGTCATGCCATGTGGGAGATACGCCCTATTAGTTAGGCGACTGCCACCGTGGAGTTTATACTTCTTTCAATATTTTTTGCCCTTTCTTTCAAGTATTAATCATCACCTTTCTTTTACCCTTCATAGCTGCAAATCATCAAAATATCATCAGAATAGGACATAATTAGCCATTGAGGAAACTAATAGTTGAACTAAAAAAGGTCGCAAATGAGTGTAAATATACTACTCATCAAGAGACTTAAAAGAAATCTTCGCACCAACAGTTATTTCTCTGAACCCGGTTCCTAGAGTCATATTAGAATAGAAAGTAAATGACACTTGCTATTTTCATGATACACTTCATTTCTCAAGGGGATAAAAATCCACGACCTACAATGTATATGATTTCCAGCAACCTCCAAAAATATGAAAGATCTGTTTCATATTAGAACTTATAATCTAAGGGACTAACTCTAGTAGGACAACTCAACAATTTACTCTTATTGTTCTAACAACTCTCCATGAAGATAAACTCTCTTGTTACAAACCTCACTAACTACTCTCCAAGAAGTCAAACTCGTTTCTTGTTACAAACTTCACTTATTACTTTTCAAGACGTCAAACTCGCTTCTTGTTACAAACCTCACCCACAAAATTACTCTATTCAATCTCGGAATTATTACAACAAAATAATAAACATAGAACAACTCTACAAAGACTCATAACTTTATCGTTTTTTCAAATCAAACTTTAATATTCAGTAGGACAGACTTGACATAACTCATGAACTAGGTTCTTGTATTGCTGTGATGAAGTCCTGAAGTTTTCTCCAATGTCTATTGCTCTCAAGATGATAATTTTTTTGAATATGCAATAAGTGTGACTCTGAATGGTCTTCATGCCATATATATACTGCATATTTTTCATGCCCTAGTATATCACAGACTAGGATATTTACTTTTAATAGGACTCGTCCTCCTATAAGAAAATTTCTGATTTCCTTCCTTAAAAGGAGTTTCATCCTACCAGGAAACATTCACTCCTCTTTGAACTTTCATTGAACTCTTGATTTCTTTCCTTCTTTTCTCCTTTCTTTTATATATTTATTTATTTCTATAATTTATTAGTTTCTTTCTTTGCTGCAACCTCTCATATATGTACATGTTGTATACATTCACGTCTAGGGCCTTGTTCATATGATAGAATACACATAAGACAATAAGTAGTGAGCAAGGTTAACTTTATCAATTATCAAAACTACTCATATGATCCCCTATTTCCCAATAATTCTCCCCTTTTTGACGATGATAAACAATGCATCATAGTTCACTTTGTCAACATCTAAACACTTTGTCAATAATCAAAATTACAAATATAATGTTCTCTTATTTCGAGCAGACACTTAAGTGTTTGATTTTGAAAAATAGGGATACTACTATTACATTTTTTTAGGACTACACTATTAAAGTCATCTTTGGTAGTAATAGCTTCACCCAAAGTGGGACTTTTCCATAGGAATCTTGATTAATCACCCCCAAAAAAATTTCAAATTCAACGTCACATCTATTTAAGGAAGATATGGATTCACATAAGACAGTAGCAGTCAAATTGTGGATTCAATCCCTTTGAGAGCTTCATTCTTGTGTTGTTCAATATCCACAACACTACTCTAGCCTTTGTTTGATTACTGACTTTTTCTACCTCAGCTTGTGTAATCCTATGGTCCGCTCTATATTTTTTCGCATCATCTTTCATGCAGTTCTCATCTTTTTAAATATCAGCAACTTCTCGTTATAATTTGCGAATCAGTTTTCTTGAATTTTCTAATTTTATCTTCAAATGTTCCTTTTGCTCCTTATCCTTTTCTTGATTTTCTTCAGTATGTTCAATTCCATTTTAATATCATTTGCACGAGGAACAGTGTATAAACATTTTTTCTTTAATTCAGCAATAGAACACATATCTTCGTCTCACGCTGCAATAAGTGAATCATATTTATAAGGAATCATGTTCTTGGCATCTTCATAGAATGAACCATAATCAACACTGATCCAATTAAATTTGGAGAAAGTAGAATTGGAAAAATAAAATGTGTCATACATTCTATTAGCCATCCCATAAGTGAGATAAAACACCAACATAGACTGGATTTAATTAATCAACATTTTTTGGAATTTTCGTCCTTTTGGCTTTGGGAGAATGTGTTTGTTTTGGTGTCTCCATTCTTAATGAAAGGTTCAGCTTTAACTTTATCTCTCTTTGTTCTCCCTCTTCATTACAAGGTATAAGCAAAAAGAATCGGAGAAAGTTGAATCAATCCTTTTTGCTGATTCATTGTGATGAAGAGGGAGAACCGGGAGAGATAAAGTTAAAGTTGAATCCTTTGTTAAGATTAGAGACACCAAAACAAACATATTCTTCGCAAAGCCAAATGTATGAAAAATCTTTAAAAGTTGTTGATTGATGAAGTCTAGTCTATGTTGGTGTCTCATATCACTTCTAGGACGACTACTAGCATGGATGACATGGTTTATTTTTCCAATTCTGCTTTTTTCACATTGAATTGGATCGGTGTTGATTATGCCTCATTCTATGAAGATACCAAGAATATGATTGCTTCTAAATATAGTTTACTCATTGCAGAGAGACGAATATATGTGTTTTATTTCAGAATTATAGAAAAAAGGTTTAGACGATGTTCTTCATGCAAATGATATTGCAAAGAGAATTAAACATACTCAAGAAAACCAGGAAAATGTTAAGGAGATAAAGGAAAATTTGAAGATACAAATAGAAGATGCAAGAAATCTGATTCGTAGATTGAAACGAGAGGTTCTTGATATTGAACAAGATGAGAAGTGGATGAAAGACTATGAGAAAAAATATAAAGCAACCCATAGGATTGTCCAAGCTAAGGTAGAAAAAGTCAGTAATCAAACATAGGAAACTAGTAGTGCAGTGAAATATAGAGCAACACAAGAATGAAACTCTACATGATATTAAATCCACCGCTCGATTGCTATTGTCTTATGTAAAAGAGAGAGAAGTAAAACATGAAATAATAATAATGCATACTAATATGTTATTCTCTCTAGTTCAACGTGTTTTAATTATTGGGATCTATATAAGTAGGACCGATTTTCAAACTTTGAAACCATATCCTCTTTAAATAAATGTGAAGTTAAATATGATAAAACTAATTGGGGTTGATGAATGAAGATTCGTACAGAGAAGTCCCACTTTGGGGAGAAACTTTTCCTACCAAAGGCAATTTTAATAGTGTAGTCTAACAGAAATGTAATAGTAGTATCCTAATTTTTTAAAATCAAACACTTAAATATCTTATAAAGGGAGAGTCTTACACAAAAAGAATGTTCCTCCTTCAATGTAAATTTAAATAACTGAAGTTGAACAATAAACAACAAAACTATAACAAACAAAAAAAAGGAAAGGAGAAATTTAAATTTATTAAATTTTGTACTTTTTGGGAAAATATAAATTTAACACTAGGGTGTTATTTGGATAGCTCGACACTAGATACACGTTCATGAGCAAAAACTAGATATGCACTATATTCACCAATCTTGTCACTCCCTTTTCAAAAAACTAAACAAATCACTTAAAATACTAGTCATTCTAAGGAACAACCCGTCCTCGGTTCCCTCTTGACTAAAAAAGAAGCATATATATATAACTTTAAACTTAAACCTAGAAAAGCAATAGAGGAAACACTTCCAATGCAGCAAACGAATTGTTACCAACTTAGCATTCAATAGGACTATAATAGAAAGATTTAACACCACTTAACCAGAGCAGATCTATGGATTAACTAAAGTTACAATAAACAATATATTTGAAATCTTTTTCATTTAACTTAGGAATATAAAAGCAATCAATTAACTTTATCATACAAAAGCTAACAATAAAAACCCTAAACACAAATATATATTAATAACACAGATGTAAAAAAATTCAGTTATATTGAAACCTAAACAATGACATATCTAGAATTTTATACAAGTTTTAATATGTAAAACTTAATGTAAAGTTATATTCTTATGGAATTAACATGTAGGATATTACTTAAAGGATATATGCTTGAACTAATGAATGTGACCAATCTTACTAGGATGCAAGTGGAAACCTATCTTCAAGTACATCTTTAAGAAACATTCATCACATCAAGAATGTCATTCGAGTAACAACTATAGGCTCAAGAGGGCCATTAATATACCAAAAAATGAGTGTGGCGGCTAAGTGAAATTAAGGGTTTTATGGCTAAAGGAAGAAGAGTGAAGCTTTTATAGATCAAAAGAGACCTTGAGCTTCTTAAAAGTTTTTAAATTACCTCTATGATTTGTATTATTTTTCAATTAGTCCTTCTAAACTTTTGACTACATGCACATATTGCCCTTTTAATTTAGCATTAAATGTCAGTTTTATATTTAAACCTTTTTAATAATTATTCAAATATATTCACATGATAAATGTGTCTCCTGAAAATCTCACGTTGCTATGACACATGACATGACTTATACTTATAGTGTATTTTTTAAGTAATCGTTTGGTAGCTAGTAAAGAAGAATTTTTTTCATGTATTAGACTCACATGGTTTTGGTAATTTCTATTCTTTTCTTATTAAATATTCCAATTCAATATATTTGAAGTCTAAATTTCTTACCAACATCAATGTGAAGGAAAAAAAATTAACGCCATCACAACAATTCTCTTAAAAGATAGTAAATTATTTGCATCGAATATTTGCATGCCTCTATAATGAATACAAAATGTGTATTTCAATATTACTTAGTAAAGATATTATATATTTTAGTTATCTTAAAGTTAAAGATGTGTATTTCTATACATCACTAGCAACCTTCTTTTGCTTCACTGTTCCCTCGACCCCCTTACACATCGTCCATAAAAAAATGAACTCTTTTCAACCTTGCTTTCCATATAGCACCTAATCTATCATCTCCTTTTTTTTTGTGTAAGTCGTTCTATCTACAAATTTAGAAAATTTTATTCATCTCCTCTTTTTTTGTGTAACTCGCCCTATCTGCAGATTTAGGGGACTTTACTTATAACAAAAGTATTTCTCAAGTAGTATGTAATAAATTTGCTAGCTTGGAAAATATTATAAATGCACTAATTGAATTTATTCTCATATGTGAATTTATGAATATCTGGACATTGTTATCGCAGTCAAATCATGTGAAAATAAAGAAACAATGTCATATTAATTGAATGCAAACAATAAATATGGCGTGCTGGAATTTTTATTTGTCATTATATTTTTTTGATAACTTTTTAAATTTATACTTGTTCTAATGGTAGAAAACAAAGAGTTTTTTTTACTTTCTCTTTAATGGAGGGATTTTGAATACGTTGAATACAACTAAATTGCAGGTAAGTTATTTACTATGGTCTATTTTAATTAAGATTAGTGAATAAGCTAGGACGTCCATATATCTTGCCACGACCTGTACTTGCACGGGCTATTTTTCCATCCTCTTTATTCAAACCCTCTCTACTTAAAATATTTATTATTTTTTTAGAGATAAAGAGATTTATTTAGCATATAAACGAATTTTTGGATATTTGTTTAGCAGATAAACACGTTTTCCAAGTAGGATACTAGGTCAAATAGGAGGTTTTGGGTTAAAAATGAGTTGGGTCTAATATTTCTTTGGTTAAGAACCAAGTGTTGCATCATTAATAATACAATAGTTGAATATATCACTTTCCATATTGATTAACCTTTTGAATGAAATAATAAATGATAAGTGACTATTGTATTTATTTATTAATATTTTTAGAATTTTTACAAAGTCAAAAATCTCATTTGACTTACTAGTCTTTGACCAATGGTTAGGTGTAACACTCTAAGAAATTTTAAACTAAGATCCGAACCATTCTGCATATGCATATAGGTCTGTACTGAGTGATACCTAATTGTGCATAGGTGTTAAGATCAATTTTTAGGTGTGGAAGTGTTTTGGAAATTAATTAAGGTCATACGAATCCTCTAGCACAAAGTTGAGTTATAAGCTTTCTTACCTGTTGAGTTTGGATAACATATTTTACTTGGATAAACTTCAATTTAGTATATCTATTTGAGTCTCTTTTTCCAATGTCGCCAACCTCTTGTCAACCTAAGGTCGGAGTCAAAAGTTATGATCATTTTAATTTTGTCATACATTTTGTTTTATACATACGTTCGGCTGGAGTTGAATGGTTTTCCACTGGCGAAAGCCTATGTGCCACCCATTGGAGAAAAATTAAGAGGTATTTTATTTTTACATATGTTTCACCTGCGTTCGACAACTTTGCATCTTTGAAATAACGGTAGGCCGACAAGAAATCATTTGAGCTGGTTGTAGTATGATTTTTCTATCTTTTGACCTTTCTTTCAAGTCCTAGAAGTGGTTCTCACAATTCCTCCTTCATCAACCTAAGTCATTAAAGGATAACAAAAGTAGGGGTGAGTACAACCCATATATACTCAGTATGCTTGGCCGACTGAGTATAAATCAATTAATAATAATAACAAAATAAACTACGAAATGCTTCCACCTGCATATAGAAAATTCTCATTCCTGCATTGGTGCCACAAGTTTATATAAGAATGGCTCAAGTGAAGTAAGCACACAAGGTTACAACCAATTTCTCATATCTACGGGAAAATTACACAACAAACAAAGTTGACCAAAGCAATACAATGCAATGATAAATTTATATGATGGAACCAAGGTTGTCATACAAACTATCGTATAAACCTTGCCGAGCTTTAGCTTCCACAAAAGGAGCAATGGGGGACTCACAGTCCATATATCAATCTCACAATCTCAATATCTCACCGACTTTCCAGCTTGCTTGTAATCAAGGATAAATGTAAGGTGTCTCATTTTCTTTCTCAAAATAGTACTTCTCCAATTTCTCATATTACCATGAACAATATTATGATGAATGCAGCACAACATAGAGGCATAATCAACTCAACATAACTCTAAAGAGTCCAAAGCTCCCACACTCAATAAATCGTGAGATACATCCTCACATGGCAAAAGTGGTGGAAAAGTTCATTTGAAATAAACCTATACTAGTTAGAGAATAATATTATTCTCATTTCAAAATGCAAGAATAGAAAACTCAACCCCTCTCTCTGGCAAATATCTAGTATCAAATGTCTCCAATGCTATTAATAATATCACAATTCCCCCACATGGGCTACACATTACAAATAAGCCCCCACATAGGTGAAACAATAAAGTCTACAATTTCCAACATCTCAATTTCATGCTATGATCCCAACCCATAGTTGTGTTCATTAGAAATATCAATTACCCAATCTAGTCTAGAAAAAGGAGAAGCCAAACCTTCCTTGAATGTTGAAACTTCACTCGAACCACACTACTGAAGCTTTTCTTCTACTAAAGAATCTTTGAAATGATCCCCAACTATCAAGAATGGAAAGGATTCATCAAAAGAGTTCCAACAATATCTATATTGCTAAGGCTAAAATAGTCCAAAATTCTCTTCGATATAGTGAAGGGTAAAATAAGACTTTTATTTGAAAAACATGTTCTACAGGTAAAAAGTAATTCGTGGTTTAAAAGCCCATTAAATCGAGAAAGAAATGAGTTCCAAATAAAGAAATTACCAATTCTTTCAACTTGGGGGGGGGGGGGGAGGGGGGAGAAACCCCAAACCCACATTTGTAAATTTGATTTAAAGGTGTTTTGGAAGATGAAATTCAAAGAAATCGATAAGAAATTGATATAGACACTTACCCAAACGAGCTTCCACAACAAACCCCATAACAATCTCTTTTCCTAAGCTTCCAAACGAGTGAAAAATGGGAAAATTCAAGAATAACATTGCTCAGGTCTAAAATATGAGGTTTGCAAACACAACCCAAATGCCACGAACGCGGCCAACTAAATTGCCAAGCCTCGCGACTGCGAGAACAATTTCGTGATTGTGGAGTGGTATTCACCCGTGAACGAACTCAATTCCAACAATGATCATTGTGTTTAATCCATAAACTCTCTGAGAATGCACATGGGGGACCACTAATGCAGTCCCCTTGCACCAGATACAAGAAAACATAAAAGCTTATACTAAAAGGTTCTGATTGGATCCTCAAATATTGATCAGGGTCGGATAAAAATTAACCAGACATGCTACCCCACTATGTTCAACATTCTAATCTCAATAGAATCTTCGGATTCCCAAAAAAAAGATTGTTATGACTGATATATCTTTCCAAACCTCTGTTTAGGACTAAACACTCAATTTTTCTCCTAAACACCAAAATGTCAACATAAGGCCTTAGTACTCTAACCAACCGCTCTACTCAACAAAACTCGACATTCTAGACACAACAAAATTAAAAGAATCACCATCCGATGCTCGGATCTCATAACGTTGACCAAAGTCAACATATATAATATAACTCAACTAAAATGGATTAAATCCATCAAAATCTAACCCAATCACATCGGGGACCACAATAATCTTTCCCGCAGCATAATTAAACATGAAAATGCTGATGGGAAGGGGAAGATGGATATTTCACACATAAATGTAATTTCTGAGGAAATGGGACATTACACTATCCACCACTAAAGTACACGTTCGTGCTCGAACAAAAAGCAAATTAAGGTACCCGAAGGAGTGAAAAGCTAAGCGTATCAACGATGCATCTCAGACTCCACCTCCCACGTAGCCTCCTCAAAAATTTAGGGCCTCCATTGCACTTTTAGTGATTAATATACTTGGAGCTAACCTTTTTTGTCCTATCCAAGATAGAAATAAGCGCCTCCACAATGGAAAAATCTTAATTTAAAGCAACCGAGTCCCACTGATTCACATGGGAATCATCATGACAGTATCCCTTAAGCATTAAA